>CAUYPK010138253.1:0-34557 GCA_963574355.1 Loris lydekkerianus
CGTGGCTTTGCCAAAAAGTTGTGGGAGCTGCCCCAATACAACGGATTTATTTATATAAAACCACGCCCTCCCAAAAAAAAAAAAAAAAAAAAAAAAAAAAAAAAAAAAAAAAAAAAAATTAATCATAGAAAATAAAGCTACCATTTTATTTTTTTTTTTTTTTTTTTTTTTTGAGATAGAGTCTCACTATGTCACCCTTGATAGAGTACCATAGCGTCACAGCTCACAGTAACCTCCACCTCTTGGGCTTAAGCGATTCTCTTGCCTCAGCCTCCCAAGTAGCTGGGACTACAGGTGCCTACCACAATGCTTGGCGATTTTTGGTCTCAGTTGTCATGGTTGTTTAGCAGGCCCAGGGCTGGGTTCAAACCCACCAGCTTCAGTGTATGTGGCCGGCACCCTACTTACTGAGCATGGGCGCCAAGCCAGCTACTAAAATTTTCAAAATAAATTTACAAAGTATCCTTCGGTAAGAAAAACAAATGATTTTGCTTTCTCATGACCAAAAGTTGTTTTAGTGATAAACGCTTCAATTCTAAAGATAACAACCAATTTAAATTATTATTATAGGAAAAATTTCTTAAAAATGAGCAATTTTTTTCCTATTTATTTAGGGGGCTTCATCAAAGATCCATTGGGATCAAATATAATCTTAGCAAGCTCTTCATCTGAAAACAACATAAGCTGTTAAAGAGGATGTACTAAAATATTTAACTATTTTTTTTATGCAAGAGAGTACTTATCAAAGAAGTCTTTAAGAAATGCCGAATTTTGTCTTAGCGCCCATAGCTCAGTAGGTAGGGCGCTGGCCACATACACCAAGGCTGACGGGTTCGAACCCAGCCGGGGCCAGCTAAACAACAATGACAACTGCAACAACAAAAATAGCTGGCTATTTTTGTAGCCTCATCTACTTTGGAGGCTGAGGCAAGAGAATCACTGAAGCTCAAGAGTTTGAGGCTGCTGTGAGCTGTGACGCTACAGCACTCTACCAAGGGTGACATAGTGAAACTCTGTCTCAAAAAAAAAAAAAAAAAAAAAAAAAGAATGAAAGAAATGCAGAATTGGGATAAAGTCTTGAAGGCTTTGGTGCACATGGCCAGATGCTGCTTCAAAGTGGTTACAAAGATACAGAGAAAGAAGAGAAAGGAAGAAATAGGGAAATTCCACCATTTGGACATAAAAAAAGCATGAAGTTGTATATTATGCCTATGCATTGTTCTTCTCCCCAGAGCTCCAAGAAGGCAATTCTTTCTCAGACTGTACAGTACCACCGTCCTTAAATGGTGTCATCCCTAGCTGTCCTTACAACTTGAATTTGTCTGATTTAAGAAAACTGTAGCAAACATACATATGTTTTTTTACTGTTTATTTACTATTCTATGTCCAGAACATATAATCTAAAATATCTAGAATATTATCACTGAAGGATCAAAAGACTGAAAACCAAATTTCAAAAAATTAACAATGGATTTCAATAACAAACTCACCAAGAAAGAGATTCAAATGGTAGGTGAACACATGAAAAGATGCTCAGTGCCATCAGTCACGGGAGTCACGCCAACTGAAAATCAAATAAGCTACTACCCTGCGTGTACTAGAACATGAAAATTCTGGTAAGGATGTACAGCATCTTTAATCCGTACATTTTGCTAGTAATGCAAATGTTTTTGAAACACAATTTCAAAAAATAAACGTACACTTACCATATGACCTCACCATATACCTTCTAGATATTAACTGGATAGTAATGAGCATATGTCCACAGAAAAACTTGTATGTGAATTTTCATAGCAATTTTACTCATAATTACCACAAACCAAGAACAACTTAAATGTCTATCAGCTGGAGAATGGATAAAGAAAGTGTGATAACTCCATAAAAATAACAGAAGCCAAAAAGCATAAACTATTGATGCAGCAACATGGACAAATCTTCAAAGCACTCTGCTGAGAGCAGACAGACAAAAAGGCTATACCCTGTATGATGCCATTTCTATGACTATCAGGAAAGAACAAAATCAAAGGGCCAAAAATCAGAAAAATGATTGTTTGGGGGGGTTGGAGAAGGAGCGGGGGAGAACTTACTCCATAAGGGTACTGGGAGAACTTTGGAGTGATAAAAATATTCTAGCTTTATTTGATAGGAGCAATGGTTATGCAAATATCTACATTCATCAATATTTATAAAAGTACATGTTTCAAAATGGTGGATTTCACCACATGTGAGTGATACCTCAATAAACTTCACTTAAAACATTGATGCCGTGTATCTGAGGTCACCTCGACTTGTGGGGTAGTTCATTCCAAACCCTAACTCATTTAGACTGAACCAAGCCAAAACCAAGGGGAATAGATGTGGGTTATCATTATTTATTTTGACTTCCCATACAATGTTTAGCGTTAGATGCAACTATCCAAATCCTGGTAGCACAACTGTATTTGATAAGAAATTAACAATTCCCCTAAGGCGACTCTACTAACGAGGATAGGCCAGGTAGCAATCCCCTAATCTCCATGGTTTCACACAGTAGACTTTTATTCCTTGCTTGTGTAGGTTTTGCTGTAGGTTTCTGGTGACTCTCCAGGGCGTCTTGTTGTCTGTACAGTCACTTAGTAGTCTTGGATGAGCTAGTCACCACCACACTGTGCTATATCCTTGGCAGCGTGCACTTTCCTGGTCAATGCAGCAGGAAAAAAGAACGCTCATTCAGCAGTTAAATTCTCTAGCTTGGAAGTGATAAACCAACACAACCTAATTGCTCTCACAATACTTAGCCGGAAATTGGTTGCATCGTCCAGCTTAATTGCAAAGTCAGAGAAGTATAATTTCTCCCATTGTGCCAGGAAGATGTAGAGAAGCAGCTAACCACCAGAAGACATTAACATGCTTCTTTTTATTTTCTTTCACTATTTATTTTCTGCTGTTTCTTATTCAAATAAATATTTATTCACTCTTACTCTTGTGGACCCTGGAATAGCAATGTATATTATTAGACAGAGGAAGTATGGTGGCACATTGTTGCTGGGAATTTCATCATTTGACCCTCAACATTGTTGTACTGGGGTATACTAAACCTGCCAAAGGCTTAATGTTTTCTCCTGGGATTTCCTGTTGAGATTTGGTGTCTGGGAGCCGCTGAGGATTAGCTTTGCACACTTTTGCTTCGTCTTCTTGCCTGTGGGAATTTGGGAGCAATTAATCACATCTCTTAATGACAGAGGAAATTATCTTTCTGTGTTAGCTATGTTGCTGGAACATACTCCGAGGTTCAGGTGGTCATCTGAAACTCTGAACATTTGGGGGCAAATGCACTCTCAATACTTTAGAGTTCCCTGAAGACACAAATTAAAGATGAGTTAACAACAACAACAACAACAAAAAAAAAAAAAAAAAAAAAAAAGAACTTTTCCAGTCCTCATAAGAGGTGCTTTGAAGTCTCTGTGGAATGAGTCTGAGAATCTCTACAGAATCTGAGCAGTGTAGGGAGAAGAGTTCAGGTCAGAGCGGTGGAGAGGGGCAGGTGCTGAGAGTGAGGCTGGAAAAATGCTTCTGGGAAAGGAGGCAGCAGATGAGCAGTGGGAGTGGCTGTGGAACAAGCAGACATTGGTCTTAATCCTAAAATGGTGCTTTTGGAGAACAGTGAAAATTGAGCGGTCTTTGAATCTGTCCCAAATTATCCTTTTCCCGTGGAAATAATGAGCAAACCATTTATCTTTAGAATCCATTATACAGAGTGAGTGTGGCAAACAATGTGGTCAACAGAAGATCCATTTGTGGAGACTGAACTATCATTCTCTTCTTCACAATGATAATTCTAGTGGGAAAAAAAAAAAAAAAAAACAATAAAAAAGTGTGTGTGTGTGAGAGAGAGATCTGTGCACACACACCAGTGTAAGTAGGCATGAGACAGGCAAACAGAAAAGCCTCCAGGGAAGGTAGACAGGATTTCCACTACAGTGCAAGCCCAGAGGCAGCTGCAGTGTCTTCTACGGAAGCAGCAGTATGTGGGATCCCCACCTGCTTTCTATGCTTCACATCAAAGTGAGACGTGTTAAAGGAGCACAGCTCTCTGTCTCCTAGGTCTGGGTTCTAGAAGCCTCGGGGACCTTGTCATGCCAGCACCAGAAGTAGCTACTGTATAATCAGCCTTTGAATCCAATTTGAAAACTACTTTCTATCAAGAGTCAGCAGAGAATCTCTGAATTTTGAATGGTAATGAAGAATATTCCAGAGATTTTTTTCTTTCCTCTAAAAGCCTGGTAAGATTATGCCCTTCCTTCTTGCTTTTTTTTTTTTTTTTTTTTCCTTACTCTCCTATCTTTCCCTGAAAAAAAAAAAAAAAGAAAAGAAAAAATATATATATACACACACATACATCTCTCTATATAAAGCTTATCACATGCCCTGCGTTGTGCCAGATCAGGTGCAGAGACACATGGGTGACCAAGACACAGTGGGAGAATCCTAAGTAAAATTCAGCACTCATAACCGTTCGCGTCTGCAAGGATTTTCTTCACTTTGCTGAAAGATATATGAACCTAGTTTCATCCCACCATTCTAGCAATGTCTACTCTGTTTCTCCCACCATCATGCCAGTCTAAACTATATCATGCCTTGCCTGGTGTGCTGCAAGAGCCACCCTTGTAAATCTCTATATGCACTCTGATCTTACCCAACTCATTCCCTGCACTGGAGCCAGAGCGCTTTCATATAGAATCTTATGGTTCCCCTGCTTAAAACTCTCCACCAAATTTCTCTTGATCTTAAGACAGAAGCAACACCCTAAAATGACTTACAAGGTCCCGCACAGTCCACTTCCTACCTGCTGTCCAATTTTACCTCCTGCCCCACTCCTTTTCACTCGCTCTGACCCAACCAAGAGCTATACTTTCATTTCTCAGATTTACCGTTTCTGTCTTGCAGCTTGGAGTGCATTGCTTTACAGTCTGCAATGCTCTTTTTTCCACCTTTCCCTCAATTAAGTTTTCTCATCTTTCAAATTTTAGCTCAGTAGTCACTTTCTCAGAGAATTCTTCTCTGACTACTTACCCCACCTCCAGACTAGATTTTATGACTCTCATAGTACAATTTCCATTTTCTTCTTTTATCCTATTTAATGATAACCTATGTTTTCTCTTTGATTATTTGATTAATCTCTGTCAGCCTCATTAGACTATAAGCTCAGGGATTCCATAATAAGTGCAAGGAAGTTGTCCGCTCTGACCTTTATGTGAGTGGGTGGGGTGAGGGGGTAGGTGGAATATGTCTAGCACATAGTAGATGATCAACAGATAATGGTGGCGTAAGGTTTATGTAAACAACTCGCTGGTGGCATGAATGAACAAACAAAGATAGCAACATTCCTATCCTGGAGGTTAGGATCTAATGGGAAATGAATAAAAAGGCAGACAATTAGGATAGTTTGATAATTGCTGTGAGAGGACATTACAGTGTCTAGAAGCAACATAAGGGGGTACCTAATTCCAACTTGGAGGGGCTACCACGATAGAGATGAGAAGAAATTATAGAACAGAGAGTTATGATAGGTGTATTTGCAGAAATGAAGCCGTTTCACATACCCAGTCCTTGTATATAGTAGTAAATAAGCACATAAATACAAGCTATGGAAATTCTGCTGAAAAAGTCTGTGTTTTAAAGTCTGAACTTTCAATGATTGCAAACAGAGAGACTGAGCATTCTTCCAATTAGCACATCTGTCTTGGCTCAAGGAAGCGACAACAGAGAGGGGGTCAACATAAAAAAAAGAGAACACAGAGGGAAGTCAACCAGTGATTAAAAATGAAAAACCCAAATAATGACAGAACAAAAGAATCAGGGTCGACACTGGGGTGTGTTTTTTCCCTTTAATTGTTTATAGCCAGAAAGATTGGTAGGAAACCCAAGGATCTCATTTTAGTTACAGCTGAGCACTGTTTCTAGACATTCCATATATATGTATGCATAGATACACTTTATATGCATAATATAATAAACTAAATATAGTTCATTCTACATTTTGAGTTCAGTCATTCTCAAGTAATCTTTTTTGCCTTTATGAAGTCTCAATTAAAAAAAAAAATTCAGTTACTGTTAAACATACATTTGGACACAAACAAATCCAAACAGCACACGCAGCTGAGTTCCTGACAGCCAAGCCAAGCAGCCCACCTGTTAGATGTGTGTGCTTGAACGAGATCTGTCCCTGATGGAGGTGCACACATGTCATTCATAAGTATAATGGCGTTGCCATGTATTTTTCATGTAGCTTCCAGGGCCAGGGAAAGGGCCTCCCATGAGAGTGTTTCTTTTTTTAAATGGAGTCCAGAGGCACAAGAGAAGAATGTAAACGCACAGCCCCAGAACCCATTTTTCCCTACCTGTGATCAACCAGATTTTGCTGCAGGGGTAGCAGTCGACTGTGGGGTCCAGCAGGGAGAAGCCAGACAGCTGTCACTGCCCTAAAAAAAAAACTGAGAGTCAGAAGAAAAAACTTTCAGCCATGTCACACTGCCACAGGCACATTTGGAGCTGTCCCCAGAGACCTTATCTTCCTCTTCATCCTCAGCAAAGGAAATTAAAGATCACTAGCAAGCACAGAACCTTCCTTATTTCAACATTATTTTCTCATTTCCAAAGATTCTTCGTGTCCTTTCTCAAAGTATTTTTTAAAAATGCCTAATTATATTTAGAAATGTATTTCTTTCTTGCACGCAGAATTTTGCCTGATCTTTGGAAAACATACAATTTTTCTTTTTTTTTCGGAATTAATATGTGTAGGGCAAGTTGACATTTGAAGACAGAAATCAGAGTATCTGTCAAGTTTGGTCTTGGTGAAAGTATCATTTAATACTTGTAAGAAATATGTGTCTTCAGTTAAAAGTATGGTCATAATTAATAGCTATAAGGTGTTAATATGTGGTGTGTAATTGGAAGGCACCATAGGTAAGTGCAGACAGAAATAGACTTGTGTTCAGAATAACTGGCTCTAATCCATCTAGCTATGGATCCTTAAATAAATCACGCTAACAGCTCTGTGCCACAGGAGTCTTAACTTGAAACACAAAAGTAGTATTTTCAACATATTTCAACAAACTGATATGTTTAAAAGAATGTGAGTTTAAGGTTGGGTGACTTTAAGGTTTTAAACATGTTAGATATCATCAACATCGCTGTTAGCATTATTAGAAGCTAGAAAAAGAAAGTATTATTTAGATATATCTTTAGACAATCATTTTTTTCTCAGTTTACAGTAGTCAGTGTTTTTCTAAAATGAGCTTTGTAGCTAGTACACCAGACCTGAGGATGACAACTTACTGCAATATTATTTTTGGTTTGGTTTAGGTTAACATAAAGTTCTGAGACTTCCTATTTTTGTGAGACTCAGACTGTTCACTGGGGGACCAGGACTTGTGCAAGATGGCATTGCGCTTGTAGCAAATGGTCTCAGGGCTTTCCTGCAGGAAATATTTTCCTCCTGGTTCCTGGTTTTCAGCGCTTCCAGATTGGCCTTAGGCGTCCATCTCGCTGACCATCCTGCCCATCCCGTGCGGGCCCGGGTCTCGGCAGAGGTGTACTAGCGCCCTCTGCTGGACATATCGCAGCAGGTAGCCTCAGAGCCCCTCCTGAAATGTGGGTTTCCTGCAGCAACTTCTCGCTGAGGGGTCGCGGTTAGTTCTCATCAGGGTTTGGGGAGTCCGTAATTTCTCAAGTTTGTTGTCTGTCGTGAAAGATGCGTTGAATAACATGAATAAGAAGCATCTGACTTTTAAACTAGGGAGCTTGAACAATACTCACTACAAACAGACTTACATTCGCATTTTGAAATGCTCATTCCTTTTGACTGATTCAGCACACTTTTCTGGGTATTCTCCAGTCAGAGAACTATTTTTGTCTCCCATAAATTAAAAGAGAAGGTCCCTAACAGTTCAGGATGATCTTCCAGGGAGATGCAACTTCTCCTTCTGAGTTAATTGGACACTGACTGGTAGGCTATATTCTTAGTCACTCTGTCAACACATATTTTTTAAAAATCTACTATTCATCCAGAAGTTGTTAAAGTTTTTATGAATACATCAAGGAATAAAATGGTTTTATGCAGTTTTATACCAATCACCTATATCTATTTCTTACCTGCAGGACTCTAACAGGCTTACGACTGGGATGACCAAACATCCTGGTTTGCTGAGGATGCGGAGCTTCCCAGAATGCATTATTTCCAGGGCTAAGGCTAGTCCCAGGCAAACTGAAAAGACTTTGTAATACAACACTTTCTACCATAAAAGATTATAAACTTGCAGTAGCATTTGTTGAAAAATAACCTTTTGACAGCATCAGGTTCGTCCCCAACACTTATTCTGAAGTTTCTTCTCATTAAAAAGGTGTTGCAATTTATGTGCTTAATACTTACAAATCAATCTATTGAATTGCCATTTGCACAGAATTTTCTTATATGCAAAAGAGATGAGCAAACCTAAAATCATAAGCACAAATTTGCACTGTGAAATCCCAGGAAAATTAATACTAGAAAAGCCAAGCTCAACCTTGTAAGATGCTGAAAGAGCTTAGGTTACCTAGGCAGAAAGGCCTTAGAACAAAAGGGGGGATATTAAAACCATAAAAAGATATTTGTGAATGAAGTCCACGACAAAGGCTAACAATATCCATCAGTCAGATGACAAAAATCACAAAAACTTAAAATCTAAACAATCTAAAATTTCTCTAGTTCTTTCTTTCCAAACAAAAAGTTCTCCCTGGATTTTGGTGTGATTTATTAAACTTACTTCAATAGATCTTCTGACATATTACTCCAAAATTAGTCTCTATTTTTCACTGATAAAATTTCTCATATTTTATTTAAATATGATCCTCTTAATTATCATCATTTTGCTTTAGGATTTAAAAAATGTAAAAATGGCAGTGCTAGTATCTCAGTGGGTAGGGCGCCGGCCACATACACCAAGGTTGGCAAGTTTGAACCTGGTGAGGGGCAGCTAAAATCAGCAATGACAACTGCAACAAAAAAAATAGCCAGGTGTTGTGGCGGGCACCTGTAGTCCCTGCTACTTGGGAGGCTGAGGCAAGAGGATCACATAAGGGAGGCTGAGGCAAGAGAATCACTTAAGTTTGAGAGTTTGAGGTTGCTGAGAGCTGTGACACCAAGCACTCTGCCAAGTGTGACATAGTGAGACTCTGTCTCAAGGAAAAAAAAAAAAAAAGTTTTAAAAAAACCTTTCTTATATCCATGTGGTAGAAGAAGTGAAATTAAGGCTCAATATAATTTGCCACTTGACATCTGCTAAAAATGAAGGGTCTAACTGCACATTCTACTTCTTAATCTACTCCTGTGGATAAGGTTCTCTAGGGGAATAACTGTTACGGAGGGGGCCAGGGAGTTTCTGTTTACCCGTGAGTAGTAGGTTTCAGTTGCCTGTCAGCCTATGGAATTATTCAAACAACCCAGTCACATTCTTCTGTGGGAACCAGGAGACCCCACTGTCTTGATCATACTAAGCCTGTCTCCTGATTATCCATTCCTTTTCCAGTGATGCTCCATGGCATGCCGTGTCCTCTCTCTCAGCTGTCTAGTGCCAAGTGTGGTGTGTTCGGCCATCCTTATGACCCTGAGATGGAAACATCTCCCCCTCACAGATGGGATGAAAAGAAGGGGTTAAAATACTCCACACCAATATCTTAAACAATGCTATATATGTCTTCCCAGTCTTCTTTCCCTTTGGTTTCTAGCCTTTTCCTCCAAAATCACCCTAGTCCAACCTAGCATATTACTCAAGGATAAGAAGGCATTGAAACAGGTGTGCTTTTCAGCTGGGCTCAGCTGAGCCTCTTATAATCAAAGTTAAGGGATGAAAGAACTCAAAGCTTTTAAGAAGCTACTTGCTTCATGAGAACTATAAATGATGACTGGGTAGAGAAAATTTAGAAATTATTGCAGCCAAAGAAAAGTCAAAAGAAAACCATGCATTTGTTTAGCAAAGGTCTTATTTAAAAGAATACTCAATTATATTAATAAATTTCCCATGACAAGTTAGAAGATTCCATATAAATTCACAAGTCCACAGATAATTTCCTTCTCTATTTTTATTGATGATAAAATTTTTCTTTCACATCTAACCCCATACATCAGAAGAATAAAAGAAAAATGACCAAATGAATTTTTATACCCTTACTCTGTTCTACTCCTTCTGAAATAAGGAAATTGATAAGCAATGCCAGGACATTAAGAATGATTCATAGAATGTTAGGTGTTCGCAGTAGGGAAGACCCAGGGAACTCCCTAGTCCAACCGGCCACCTCTCATTGGATTAATGGATGTGAAAATGAGGTTCAGTAAATTGTCTATGGTGAGTGTCAGATGTCAGTGTCAGGCCTTCTAACTCTCAGCCCAATTCTTTTCAACCCCTCCACTCCCACTAAAATTAATTGAAAATTGACCAAATAGCTTGGCTAGATTCCTAATGTGGTAGCTTAGCATATTCATTGAATTGCAATGTCCTGCATTAAGAAAGCAGTTTCCTTGTTACCCTGGGTCAGACAACATTCCCCCGAGAAGCTGCAAAACCTAGACAAGTTACAGCCATTAAGAAGACTCCAGAATTCATGCCATTTGCGAATAAACTGACTAATAATGCCATTTGGTACCTTTCAAATTTAACAAAATTTGAAGTGATCTATGGTTAAATATTAAGGAGGTGTAATTATAGAAAATACCAAACCGCCATAGGATTATCCCAGAAGTCCATGAAGTTAGAATCCTCTAGAACCAGGATTATCACTGTGTATGTGCCGCATGCATGTGTGTGATGGTGCCCATTACAAAGAAGAATGAAGCCATCTTGGGGAGGCATAAGACACAAATGGAAATTGAACTGAAAATGGAGCCCTAGGAAACCTCAGAAGTAAAAGGTTATTCTACAAAAGTGGTCCCAAGTTGAGAAGGGGGTTCTTTGCGAGACTAGACAAGAACAGACCAGTCAGCTCAAAGAAGTTGAATTCAGGAAACACATGCTAAGTAGCTGAGAGAAGCTTAAACACACACACACACTTACACACTCACACACACTCATACATACACACTCACATAATTACATACTCACACATACACTCTCACACTCCCCTACCTCTCTTCTAAACATATGCAACCCAAAAATGAAAATCTAAATTATATGGAGGGGAAAGGAAGGAAAGAGCCTTTGTGTACTCTACTGCTACCCCCAGAAAATGTTGAAAACTGAAGTTGCAAAATGCAGTGATTTACCATCATTTAGATATTGTTCATTTTCAAAAATCCATATTATGTCATGAAATTCTACCTTTTGGGATTTCTTTTTTGAAAAACCACATTAACATAGAGGTTCATGAAAATTGCCAAAATATCTAAAAGTAATAAGCTAATAATTCTGGTAATAGGTATAAGTGTACACAAAGTGTTAACAATGGCAAGAAGGCTTGCTGGAAAGCTAGTTCAGGGAATGAAAGTAATTCTATGTACCTTAACCCAAGATGAGACTGTTGCAGGAAAACAAGGCCCAATGAAGAGAAAGAGCACCCAAACACCACATTTATAAGAGGAAGGCTTTATTCACCAGCTGGGAGCTTACGGCATAGAAGAATTCCAAATGGCCACGCTCCCCGACTGCCTTGATCTTTCCCTTTTTATTGACAGTCAAAAAGTTCCACCCCACAGGTACCCTTCTCATTGGCCAGTTTGAATCAAGTGGGAGATGCTTTTCCCACCCCTACAGAACTACAGGATTTCACAGAACATGGAAATTTCCAAGTTTCAGAAAGTTAAGTTTACAAATTCCCAAGAGCTCAGTCACCGTGGAGAGGACTCTGCAGGTGTATCCTTGTGGTCTCCTTGAGAAGACCTGTTCTTCTAGACCTCACCCTTCTCGGGTATCCTCTCTCATTCCCCTCTTTTGAGACTCCAATATATTTTAATTTGAGGTCTCAATATCAGCTTGTTTCTGCAGGTGCCAATATTAATTACTTTTCAGCACTGAGGTTTTAGGGACTGTGACTCTCTTGGGTTCCTACTCAGGCCTTAATAGTACCATGGTGGTGGGCTAATACACGTAGAGTTTTTTCTTTTCCCTGTGACACTTCCCCCCTTTTCCCAAAGTTCAAAGTCCAATTAAGACAAGTCCCTTGAGGAGTTTCCTCAGGCTTCAGCCGTGCGTTGACCAGCCAGCTCCCAGCCTGCTCCATGCTGGAGCAGGGCATGTTGATTGTCTTAAAAATTACCTTTACTTTCCAAGGGGCAGTGAAGCCCTATTCAGCCAGCTGTGATGACTCCAGGTGAGGATTCTTTCCATTTTCACTGCTGTGCTTGTGGTCAGAATGATGGTGTAAAGTCCTTTCTACCTTGGTTTCAGGGGGACCAAGTTCTGATTCCAGACCTAGACTTGGTCCCCTTGATCTTCCAGAGAGAAAAGATGTACAGACACCAAAGACTAAACAGAACACAGTTAATTACCCCAGTGGTGATTTTCCTTGTTACTCTTTCTAGGGTTTTGTCTATTCAGTTCAGTCTTTTCCAGTTCTTTTAGGAGTTCTTGCTAAATTGCAGAGAATTGACAGAGGCCTCTTTGAACAACACCAGTATCTTTAAACCTCTTGCTGAACATTGTCAGAACTACTTCAGGACAGATGAAGAAATGAAATATCTCTTTTCTTCCATCACCTTAATATGGCCAGAAGAGTCTATCTGTCTAGACATAGGACATCCAAAATAATAAAAAATCATATCTGTGAGTTGTGACTGTAGGTAAGCTAGGGTTTTTTCCTTGATGTCAAGTTCCTGTTTTTTCAAGACTGTTTATGTTAAGATCATAAATACCTAAAACAATGAAAATAACAAATCCATACAATTCATGTAGTTAGTTTAAAAATCACTCTAGTTAATAAAAATATAAGCATGACAAGAACCATGAAAGGATTGTTTGCCTTGCCTTCATGAGATGTTTTGATTATAACATTGATACATAAAATAAATACAGAGCTAGCCTGTTACTCAGGGCAGCATACTGGGAGCCTCAGGAAGAAGGGCGTGCTGCCTCCCTTATCCCCACTACTCTTAAAATCTATCACTTCACTTTTGTCTATTATTCTCTATAACTTTCCTAATAATTTTCTGTTGGTCTCATTCACCCCACCAAGACACTAAAAAGAAGACCCATTATGGGACAGGTGGGTTCCCCGACACCTATACACTGTTGACAAGACTGCAAAGTAGTATTACATCCGTGGAAAGTAGTATAAAGATCCCTCAAAAAACTAAAAGTAGACCTACCATTTAATCCAGCAATGCCACTACTAAGGACATGATTCTCAAAATATTCATGTTATTTTTGGATAGATGTTAGCCTTAATCAATTTCTGTGAAACAATTAAGTAAAATAATTGTATGTAGATTTAAACTTACAACTTATGGAATAGTTGTATTTGACAGAAAATAGTTGCTCAATAAACATATCTTCAATGAACTAACTAATATCTAGAATTCTGAAATAAAGATGGTACAGAAGGTAAGCTGGGGTAATAGCCCAATTGATAACTTAAGCTCAAGAGAAGATTCTAAAAAAGGAGACTAAGAAACAGTGGACCAGAAAGTATAGAGAAAAGCAGGAAATCATGAAATTGATATCACAAAAGCCACAGGCATGACAAGTTACAAAAAAATAAATTCACCAGTAGTTGTTGGAAGGTGGTGTGTTGCCAACCTTGATAAGTGCCATTTAATGAATTATTAAGGATAAAGGCACTTTCAGATGGTTTACAATAGAATAGAGGAGGTAAAGAAATGGAAAGAACATGTAAAAACTGAATTTGAAAGTTTTGTTAGAAAGATATCAGAATGGTTGGGTGGTAGCTACGAAGGACAGGCATGAAGGGAAGAATTTAGTGAACTTTGTGTGGTTGGTGTTCGAGGAGATGCATGATTAATTTTGATATTATTTTATTTCTGTTGAGTCTTTGCCAATATTAAACAAAATTCCCCAAGCTTACCTGATATGATTATGAATGGCAAAATTTATGAATGCAAATGCTTGCTGAAATTTCATCCTATCATTTTCTTCATATTCATTCCTTATATTGAATACAGTTTGAAGATAGATCCTATCTTCTTCTGTATAAACACCCACTTAAAAAGAGTTATGATTATCAATTATATTTTCATTTAAATAAATAACATGTCAAGTGAGTTATCAAGGATATATTTCTATAAAGAAATTTGTAATTCCTAATTTCACTTGATAGTAATATATTAGTTAAAATTACCGTTCTTTTACTTTACTATGCTGATACTTATCTCTATCTTCTATCTTATTAATTTTTTCTAGAAATTCCCTTCATAACTAGAACAGCTATTAATAAGAAAGAAGTTATAACATTATTTAAAATGGCAAATCTATTTGAATCCTATATTGTAGTTCTTGTTTTTATTCTTTAAATGTCCTCAATGTGTTTTCATTATACCAAGATTTCCAGCTATTATTTAGTGTTTTCTGGGTCTATAATATTCAGATTGTATCACATTTAATGTATTTAATCTTACACCTATTTCAAATCACAAAAAAAAAAGTTTTGTATTCATAATGGAATTAAATTAGAAATCAGTAACAGAAAAAAATTTAGAAATGTATAAACTGATGGAAATTAAGCAACACACCCTGAATAATCAGTGCTTCAAAAAGGTAATCACAAGACAAACAATAAAATATATTGAAATGAATGAAAATGAAACCACAATATACTGAAACTTACAAGATGCAGGTAAAGCATGATTTGAAGGAAATTTATTGCTACAGATCCCTATATAAAGGCAAGAACATTTATCTGAAATCAAGAACCTAACTTTCCACACTAAGAAATTAGAATGTGAAGAGTAAACTGAACCCAAATCAAGCAAAGAAAAAGAATAATAAATATTATAATAGAAAAAAATAGAAAATAGAAAATATATAGAGACAATTGAAGATATAAAAGTGGGTTCTTTGAAAGTTGAACAGTACTGACAAACCTTTAGCTCTATTGACAAAATATAGAAGTCTCAAATTACTAAAAATAGAAATTAAACAAGTAATGCCACTGCCAAACTTTCAGAAATAAGAATTAAAAGAGAATTTTATAAATAACTATATGCTAACAAATTAGATAACAGAAAAAAATGTACATATTTGTAGAACTATCCAATTATTGAAACTAATCAAGAAGAAATAGAAAATTTAAATAAATATAAAATGTGTAAAGAGATTGAAATAGTAATTTTAAAACTTTACATGAAGTAAAGTTCTGATCCAGATGCAATCACTGTTAATAGTAAATATTCCAAGGAGAATAATTTCTAACTATTCACAAATGGGGCCACAAATAGAAGAGGAAGAAGCACTTTCCAATTTATTCTATGATGCCAGTATTACCGTGTTATCAAAAGCCAACAAGACCACCACCAGAAAGAAAAATACTGATCAATATTTGTTATGAATATGAATGCAAAAATGCTCAAAAGACTCACTAGAAAGCCATTTCTAACAACATATAAAAAGAATTATACACCATGGCCAAGTGAAATTTATCCCAGGAATCTAATACTGATTTAACATCTAAAACTCAATTTATGTAATATGCCATTTTAACAGAATGAGTGACATAAACTTTATGATCATTTCACTAGATGCAGAAATGGTATTTGACAAAATTCAACACTCTTTTATGATATAAATACTTAACTAACTAGCCAAGCAAGTGAACTTTCTCATCCTGAAAATGAAATCTACAGAAAACATCAGATAACATTGTAAATAATGAAGACAGACTTTAAGCTAAGATCAAGGACAAGAAACTCTCTTCTCTTTTCTTCTCTTCACTATTATACTGGGTGTTCTAGCCATGCAAATAAGTTAGTCAAGAAAAAGAAATAAACATCTATATAAAAAAAGAGGAAACAAGATAATATTTATTTACAAGTGACACAATCTTGATTTTATAAAATTGTAAGAGACCCACCAAAAAATATAAGAACTTAATAAATAAATCCTGTAAATTTCCAGGACACAAAATCACCAAAAATGAAATTAATAAAATATTCCTTTCAGAATAATATCAAAAAAGAATAAACACTTATCTATAAACTTAAAAACAAAATGAGACTTGCACACAGAAAATTACAAAACATTGGAAAGTAATGAAGGTTGTAAATGAATAAAAAAGCATCTAATAGTCATTGACTAAACAATCATGTTGTTAAGATGGCAACACTTATTAACCTCAATTAATAAGCATGTTTAACATAATCCTTGCCCAAATTTCACCTGCTTTTATAAAACAAATTGATAATGTTATTCCAAAATTGATATGAAAATAAAATGTACCAAATTAACTAATCAATCTTAAAAAGAAAGAATCAAGTTGGAAGGCTCATACTTCCTGATTACAAAACAATACCAACCTGCAAAAATCAAGACAATATAGCCCTTGCACAAAAATAGACATATAGATAAAAAAAAAAAAAGAATTGAGTGCCTAGAAATAATGTTATACACTTAATGGTCAACTGATTTTTAACAAGGTTTCAAGACAATCTAATGGGGAAATAATTGTATTTTCAGTAAATGGTCAACTAGAACAACTATAAATTCATATGCCAAAGAATGATGGTGGACCCTCTATCTCAGACATACACAAAAATTAACTCAAAATAGATCATGCACTTACATTTAAGAGCTAAAATTATAACTTTCTCAGAAAAATAGATTAGGTTATTGTGACTTTGAGTAAAGCAATGGATTCTTACATATAATGCTAAATGTACAAATGACCAAAAAAGTAAACAAATTGGACTATAATCTAATTATTAATAAAAACTTTTATGCCAAAAATAGTACTGTAAAAAAAGTAAAAATGACAACTAACAGAATGAAAGAAATATTAACAAATTATATATCTGGTAAAGACTCAAATTATAGAATACATAAAAGACTGATGCTGCTCTAAGAAATAGATAAGGAACTCCATTTTATAATGGGCAAAGTATTCTGAGCCAATATGAGTGACTACGGCTTGAGAAAACACGGTCTCCAGAGTTACTAAGTGTGCCTAAGATGATCAGATAACAGTTTGGTTTTAGACATTTCAGGGAAATAGGGATTGAGACAAAATCATAAATCATTACATAGAAAATATATATTACCTTGGCCCCAAAAGGTGGGATATTGTGAAATTGGACTTTACAACTATAGGTGAGTTCAGGGATTCTTTAGTTGGGAATTAGTTGAAAGAGTTAAGTTTTGTCTAAACCTCTGGAGTCAGTGGGAAGGAATCTTAAGATGAAAAGTTTTGATCTCTTTCATGGGATATTATGCTACAGTCAGGCTGAGGTGTAAGACAAATTGTACAAAATCAAAAACACAGCTTTAAAAACATTTTATGTTTTGTAAAGCCTGACTCCACAGACTCCTCAGAAAGGAATTTGAGCGAGACAAATGAATGTCAGATTTCAGTACTCAAGGGGGTGGTGTAAAAAATTCTAAAATTAGGTTGTGCTGATGGGTGTACCACTCTGCAAATATAGAATAAAATTATTAAATTTTACACTGCAAATGTGGAACTGTAGAATGTGAATTAAATCTAAATAAAGTTCTTAAAAATAAAAATCTGAAATATATACATTTCAAGAAAATATCGGCTCTTTTTCACTTTTTCCATCAGTGCTCTTCACTGTGCTACCATTTTCAGATTTATATCTGGCAGGGAATCAGTAGACACATTCTTCCTCATGTTAGGCTTGTATCCTCTGAATAATTTTGCATTCTAAGGATGAATCCTTTTTTTTTTTTTTTAGTTCTTTATAAAACACATGAATTTATATATAACTTCTTTTGTTAAAATTTTAATTTAATTTATTTTAGTGCATTTCTGGGGCCTATTGCTGTTTTCCTCGTCAATCTTTTCTCCTTTATTACTATGGTTTCAATATACTAGTGACTGACCCTATGGTAACATTGTGCTCACTCATCTCATTTTTCTCTAAGGTTTGGTTTTATAGCTTTATTTATATATATTTTTATGTCTACACAATTTAGATGTTGAAAATTTAGGTCAATTTTCTCATAATATATTCTTCAGTCTTCTTTTTATGTTTTTAACTCCATATTAAAGAATTTATCTTCTTCTTTTCTCGGTGGCCACAGTCACAAAGATATGCACGGATTATGCAAAACTCAGAAGGGGTCAGAAGAGGCCCATAAATCAGAAAAAGTGAATCTCAGCAGCAAATATAAGATCCCAAGGGGTTCTGTTTTATGTATAGCCTTCCCTAGGTCAGCTTAAAAAGGGCTTTAAACTGTCAAAAGGGTGGTAAATAATAAATACATAACATGAAAAGAAGGAAGACAAATAATCATAAAACATTGGAATGGAAACAAGTAATATGCTTGTATTTAAACGCTATACACTTGCTCATGTTGAACTACAAACATGAATCTAATATTTCTAGGCAGACATGCTAATCTAATATAGGCATTTTTCATATTTATAGGATTTCTAAGGTAAAAGCAAATCATTTCTGAGCAGTACCATTGTTCCTAATATGTAAACATGTTAAATTTTTAAATTTAAAATAGTCCTAATACATAAAAAATTTAATTGAATTATTGCCTTAAGTCTTTATAAATTACCTGTATGTATCAAGAATACTTTTGGTTCATTGGGATACATAGTGAAAAAAGGTAGAAAAAGATCTCTATCTTTGCAGAGTTTATATATTAACCATGTAAGATAGACAATAAAAGTAAATGTAAGAAGCAAATAAATTATACAGTATGCTAAAGGAGGTAAGTGCTCTGAGATGGATACAAGCAGAATAGTGTTAACAGAAAGGAGATTGCGGAGAATATTTAAATAAGGTGGTCAGTGAGGCCTCTTTGAGAATATCACTTAAATAAAGACTAAAAGGAAAGCATGGGGTAGTATCAGGAAGAAACAGTGTACACCAGCACCATCCCTTTATCCTCCATTTTGCTTTTCATGGTTTTGATTATCTTTGATTACGTTTGGAGCAATAATAATAATAATGATGATGATAAATTAATAAATAAATACATGAAAAAAATTCCAGACAAAGAATTGATAAGTTTTAAACTTCCTGCTGTTCTTTTTTCTTTTCTTTTCCTTTCCTTTTCTTTTATCATTATTATTATTATTATTATTTTTTTTTTTTTTGAGACAGAGTCTCTCCATGTCACCCTCAGTAGAGTGCTGTGGTGTCAACAGCTCACAGCAACTTCACACTCTTGGGCATAAGAGATTCTCTTGACTCAGCCTCCCAAGTAGTTGGAATTGCTTGCTGTTCTGAGTAGTGTGGTGAAATCTCAAGTCATCACGTTCTGTCCTACCCAGGACAAGAATCAAGAGTCCTTCTCTGTCTAGCACAAAACTACCCCATCAGCCAGGCGGAGGGCATCTCACAGTCACTGTTGGGTATCACAATGCTGTGTTCTTGTCACTCCATTTTACTTAATAATACTTTTTCTAGTAATAATTATTAGCTTTCATTGTCAATCTTTTACTGTGACTAATTAATAAATTAAACTTCATTATGGGTATACCAGTGTAGCATACCTTGTATATATAAGAATTTGGTACTGACTTTGACTTCAGGCATCCACATGGGGATCTTGAAACATATTCCCCTGGATAAGGGACAATTACTGGACCAAGAAAATGGGATAGGCATTGTAAAGGTGGGTAAGGCAGCTGTGGATCTGTAGTGTTTGAGGAAGAATCAGGAAGAGGAAAAGCAATGTAAAACGTAGACAGAAAAGGGAAAAAAATTAAAAGGAATAAGAGGCTTAGCCTTGTCAATCTGAAATCATTGAAAGGATGGGAATCCAGTTTTAAAGAGTTTATTCAAGTGAAAAACTGACAACAGCTGTGTAGAAAACAGCTGTCTAGAAAAAGAAATTGGTTCAGTGCTCTGAAGTTAATGTTAAGGTCTTGCTTACATAATAAATTCATTAAGGTTAATATTTTCTGTACAAGGCCGGCTTGTGAGTTACAATAGTTTAATTAG
Organism: Loris lydekkerianus; assembly: GCA_963574355.1. Taxonomy (NCBI): domain Eukaryota; kingdom Metazoa; phylum Chordata; class Mammalia; order Primates; family Lorisidae; genus Loris; species Loris lydekkerianus. The sequence continues at coordinate 20,093 of CAUYPK010138253.1, forward strand.
TTAGAATTTGTTTTCTTTTCCATACAGCATATTTGCTTTCCTTTACAACTTGCTTTCATTTCCTGTCCAGTTTAAAAGAGTGTATTAGTATTTCATCTCCCACAATGTGATAGTCATGAAGTCTCCGTGGGAGAAAGGTAAGAGGGAAGTGAATAAACGATGAAGATCAAGAGTGAAAAGGAAGGGGTGTTCCTGGGGCCCGTTAGTCATTTATAACATTTCACATAACACTGTAGGTGAAGAAAAAGGCTAATCTCTGACAAACAAATGTTATAATTGCCTTTGGTACAGCTGCCTGTTTATGTGACTCAGGTCCCATAACATAGTCTCTTAGGGCTCAAAAATTTATTTTAAAATTACAACAGCTTAGATTTTCAATTACTTATTTTCACAGCCTTTAAATGGAATTAGTTTTACTCTAAGTAAAAGAAGGGAGATCAAAGTAAAGGAGTGACACAGTTTGGCCTAACTTTCAAGTCTTTTTCTAGCCCCTCTCTTGAGAAAGACAGTACAGTAGGAAGTCAGATTAAACAAGTCAGTGAGGTAGCTGCTGGAATCATACTAGCAGGAAACACTGGTGGCTTGGATTGTGGGTGACAAAGGAGGTCATACCAAGAAGTAAGTGTATATATTACATGCTGTGTGTGTGTAACATAAATATTTTAATACATACTCACATAAATCTAAGATTAAAATTTATATCTTATTTGTACATTTAAATATAATAGTAATATTGACTATAGTTTGAGAAGTGAATGAAAATATAACCTGAAGATATCACTTGGAAACACTGATTATTTTATACATTTATTTTTAATTATTAAAAATGTAAAATAATAATTAGTAATATAAGAGATTCAACCCTCATCTATACAGAATAAAAGGGATATGGTAAATATTGTAGAAATTATTTTATTATATGTAGGGCAGTACATAGACACACTAGTGCTCTCTTATTAACACAAAATGTACACGACTGATAGGTATATGATAATCGTGATTGATAGGTATATGATAATCGTGATCTTGTGTTTACCTAGATCTCCAAAGCCTTCAAGCAAGGCCTTCAAAATTGATGACTGAGAATACCTAGATTTCTTGCACCCCTCCTCTTTGGAGTATACTGCTCCAGCCTCAGATTAAGGTGAGGATGTAGGAGTTCAAATGATCCAGGTTTTTTTCAATGTACATTACTGACTCAGGGGTGGACAGTTTACTTAGCCTAAGTGGACTAATATACTCTATAATTTGAATTAAAAGGACATGGTTAGATAGATCGTTAACAGTCACTGGTCTAAAAATCATATTGAATCAAACCTAGAACTGGGCTAATGATAACAAAACACACTTTGTCATTATGAGTCAGTACAAATTAAAAGTCTTAACGTACAAAAGCTGACAAAGAGAGGGAAAAGGAAAAGAAATAAAGGAAGAGAAATTGGAAATTAAAGGGGGGGCAGAAGGACAGCCAGATAGGCAGGGAGAAAGTTTTAATAGAGGAAATGGGAAGTCATTATGTGACCTATGGTGCAACACCCTCCCTTATCTAAAAACAATTGAGTGTGTTTTTGTACCTTGCAACTTAGCAGTCCCTGGTTTAGACCCTATACTAAAACAATGTTTTCTAAATCTGAGGAATGTTTCTCTTCTTCTTCTCTTTACAGCTTCAAAATATTTCAAACACTATATTTTATTTTCCTTTTTTCAATGTTTGCCACTATTCAAGGTTCATTTCAATAGCTATTTTGACTTCAAATTTAAACTTATATTTGCTCACACAGTTTATATTATTTAAGCACTTTATCCAATGAGTATATTGATGCTAATTATTTTAAATCGAAAGAATTATTTTTCAGCATTCTTTTAGCATGCAGCTTTAGTCAGACTTTTCTCAACTTACTGCTCATAATATTTTTTTCCTTTGGTTCTATCTTGACCCTTTCGAAATAACGTAGTCATGTTTGCTGCTTTCAAATCCTCTAGAATCTCTCCCAAGTCTAGTGAACTTTAAAAAATGTCAGTTAAAGGTTCACTGGTTTTCTTGTTCACTTGCTTTAAAATTCATGGATAGCCGCCACTGAGATCGCTACTCTGTCTGAAGATAGCGCCGTGAGCAGTTGTGCTTTTTATCTGTATCTGTCTGTCTCTTATTCTTACAATCTTATGAAATCTATTCTTGGTTGGAAGATATCTTATTTATCATTTTTCCTAACACAAATTTAAATAAATATTTTTTACTTTATATAACAAAATGATATAATCACTATTATAGAAATGATTTTTGACATATTAAGGTTAAAAGAATGGCAAATAAATGTAGTTTGAAACTAATAGTTATAAAAGTATTTTCTTAAAGTTGTTTTAAACCTTCATTAAAGCTTATTGTTATGTGGAAAGATTCAGGGAAATTAAAATCCTATTCTCTTTTAGAAATCAGACATAAAACCTTATTATATCTGATGATTTTTTTTCCTGAGATAAAGGAGTTCAATGGAGGAATGAGTAGATATATATACACAGGAACATTCCTCTAAAAATGATAGCCTATTTAAAATTAAGACTTTTTTATCCAAACACTATATGTTTAATTATATTAGGTATAGCTAACCAAATATACCATAGGTATACAGAGAATTATGTTGAGATGATATTTTAATAAAGAATATATAGGTATGAGTATATAAAATAAATGAAGAATTATTCCCTAAATAAAATCTCAATACAGTCTGTCTCGAATGCCAGTTTACAGTTTTAAGAAACCGTTTTGTAGAACTTAACTTCAGAAAGTTACCATCTAGGTAATTAGACTATTTGTTTGGAATTAATTAGTAAATCATTTGTTTAAAATTTGGGAAATTAAATATTAGGCAGTCTGAACATATACTTTATGTCCACAGATTTTTGGAAATGGTGCTTCATCTTCAGCATATTATGTCAATGCATATTTACGCTGCATTACCGTCAAATTATAACATGAAAAATCCCTAATGTTTTTAAACGCCTTAATCAGCCAACATAGACCACATGGTCAGACCTGGGGGTTTATTTAAATGCTCTTAATAGTGAATTGAATAAATGCTGTTCTTTGGTTTTGTACAGCACTTCAGATTAAAAACACCTCTATCCTTTGGTAAAGATTTTTCTGTTCTCTGTATGTTGTTGGGTTTTATACAATTATCTGAAGTGAGAACTAGTTTCTGCACTATAGACTCATCCACCTAGAAATAAGTTGTCATCAGAAAATGTCTGTTGGGTAGTGACAGATTAAAATCAGACTTTTTATAAAACCTAATGTGTTTCAGGTTGTCAAGAAAAGATATATGTTTTATTCAAATGGCAGTAAGTTGTTTCATAATGTATGTATTGCAAGAAATTAATGTGCATGAAACCATGTTTACAAGACATGCTAAAAAGTTACCTTTTCAGGATCTTGTTTTTTATGTGAAAGAATGACATTCAAATATTTTTTTTTCTTCACCTCCTAGGAGGGTTTCCAAATGAAAGTTTAACTTGTCTTGCTTTTAAAAGAAATTGAGCTAAAATTTGTAGTGGCTAATGGTTTAAGTTCTCTGTGAAATAGGCAATAAGGAAAAGAAAAAAAGAAAACTAGGCGGGGTTGATGAATGGATAGAAGAAAGGAAGAGCCTTTGGTAGGACAAAGGAAAGAATAGGTGGTATTCCTCTGTAATAAATTGAAGATCAATGGGTAAGAAACAGGGTGTTTTCAAAAATAAGTGAAAAGGAGAACAGAGAATATTAGAGGCTAGGAAAGGTAGAGGAAGGGAAAGAGGGGAAGAGATTTGTTAATGGATAAAAAATTACAGCTAAATAGGAGCAATAAGTTCTAGTGTTCACTTCCACTCTAGAATGATTATAGTTGACTGTAACATATAGTTTCAGTTAAGAGGAGTACAGTGAATCCTCCCAACACAAAGAAATGATAAATATTTGAGATGATGGATATTCTAATTATCCTGATCTGATCACTATACGTTATTTGTATAAAAATATCACCCTGTACCTGTGAATATGAAATTATATGTCAATTAACAAAACAAACAAACAAAAAGGTTTGGAGTGGTCATGGAACTGGAAGCAGAGACTGGTGATTATTACTCTTGGAGAGGAAGGGAGAAGGCCTGGCTGAAACATGAACAAAGTCTCTGTCCCTGGCTTTGGTGACTCATGAAGAGGGACTTTAAGTAATTCCTGAACTGCAGTCCTGCCTCAAGTGGTCCATCAATATGGATTGAAGCTGGAGCAACATCAACACTTCCTTTCATCAGTATCCACCTTCTCAGCCTTCCATACAGCAGTAGTAAAGGCTTCCATGATGCATGAATTTTTCAAATTACATTCTGCTTGGAAACACTGCTCCCTTAGATTACATTGCCCCTAAGATACTCATTTGTGGCCATAATTCGTTGTTCTTGAATATACACTGATGGATTCAACTTTCTAATATTTTTATTACAGATTTCACATTTCTGTTCATGAGAGAGATTAGCTTACAGTTTACCTTTTTTTTTTTTTTTAATCTTTATCTTATTTTGGAATGAGCTTCATGCTAGTTTGTAAGTAGTATGGAAGCTGTCACTTTTATTTTTAATTCTCTGGAAAAAAGTTTGTGAAATTTAATCTGTTTCAGTCTTTCCTTTAGAAACATTTGAAAATTTTTAATTACTATTTTTAATGATTATAGCATAAATTACATTTAATTTTTTTTTATATAGTATATTTTCACAAGTTGCATGTTCCAAAATTGTTTTTCTTTCCAACTTATACTTTTTATTTATGCCTTTTCTCATTTTTTTGGTGGATTTTGCTTTCAATTATATTTCTATATTTAAATTAATTTTATTCTCATGTTCTTATGTTCATTAAACAGTATTTTGGGAGAGGACTTTTGTAACAATATCATATTAAGTGTTAGCTCTTTTCTTTTCAATGCCAAAATTTTCTAAGTATAATTCTAGTTAAACCTTAACATTAAATATGTAAAATTTTATAATTGTTCAGATAAAAATGTTCAATTTTTTATGATTTTTGATGCATGATTTATTTAGAAGTATTTTAAATTTCCAAATATTTGTAACTTTTTAAAATTAAAACCTTTGTTGATTTAACATATAATCTAGTGTTCCCAGATTTATTCTTCATCTTCCAAACCTCTTTGCCTTCGTTTGGTTAGCTTATAACTTTGTTATAAGAGTCTCACTTTACCTCACTCTGTAGAGTGCCGTGATGTCACAAGACTCATAGCAACCTCCAGCTCTTGGGCTTCCGCGATTCTCCTGCCTCAGCCTCCTGAGCAGCTGGGACTACAGTTGCCCGCCACAACACCTGGCTATGTTTTTTTGTTGTTGTTGCAGTTTGGCGGGGGCTGGGTTTGAACCTACCACCCTTGGCATATGGGACCGGCACCCTACTCACTGAGCCACAGGGGTATCTATTTACTTAGAAATTACACACTCTATTACTCTTTGTAAGTGAATAAAATACAGTAGCTCTGATTATTGCCCTATTGACCAATATGATATTTTTTTGATATTTGCTTTCTTTCTTTTCAACCCAATGACTTGTGTATTGTTTCTACTATTTTAAGTGCTCAGTTGTCTATTTATACCTGCACAATTGTTGTTATTTTTTGATAATCACAATTTCTTGAATGGACTTTCTTCTGAGATTATCTTTTTTCCTACTGGAATACATCTTTATGATTATCATTTAGAGTTGGTCTGCTGATGATAAATTATATCAGCATACATTTACCCAAAATATCTTCCATTCAGCCTTATTTTTAAGAAAGAATTTTATTAAATCTTTCTATCTTGGCAGTAATTTTATGCACTGCATTATATATTTCACATTGTATATTTCATAATCATATTGTAGTCAAACTCTGGAATAGCAAGAAGATAATTCTCAGTATTTTTGAAGAGCATTTCATGAGGTTTTATAGCACATATCCACTTTTGTCTGGATATTCATTGATTTTTTTTGCACCTTTTATATGTTTTAGTTTCCAATTTTATAATTCTTTTATTTTTTAGTCATTGGCCTCATTCATGTCAGCTTTAATGTCATCTTTATTTTCTTATATTTGGTTCTGCAACTTTGGAGGGGTGTGTGTGTGTGTGTGTAATTTATTCATATGTGAACTTGAAAAAAATATTTATAGATTTATTTGCCAATATGTAGCTTTTACTTTCTCTTTGAACTTCTCACTTTCCTCTTAGGTGCTATGGAAATTTCTACTTCAAACCTTAAATGAATTGTGCAGTTGTGCAAAATCTCTTGGTTGATTGTTAGCACCTATTAGACATTTATGTGGGATGATTCTATTTCTGAGCCTGAAAACATTCTTTCTCACTCTCAAAATTTTTTAACTATAAGGATTTACTTTTTTAAATTTTAGGCATTCTCTGTCTTTAAGCTTACTAGAATTAATTCTTCGCAATTATAGAAACCATATTTCAGTGTGTTTGGGCTTTTTTTACTATCTCTATGTTGCTCTACTGGTTACAATGTGCCACCAGAATGCATCATCAAGCTTCAGCCTATACTATTTATTTTAAAATAAAGGTAGAATTGTAGTTTAGCAATCAAAGGGTGGCTGGAAATAATCCTGGCCTTCTCGCAAGTCTTGTCTTTCCACAGAAATAGTTGGTTGAAACAGATTTTGTATTTCTGAGCAGTGCAAGTTACTAAAAATCTTATCTAGCTGAGTGTGGTGGTTCACACCTGTAATCCCAGCACTTTGGGAAGCCAAGAGAGAGAAGATGGCTTATTGCCAGGAGTTCTGGACCAGCCTGCAGAACATATTGAAACCTCCATCTAAATTAAAAATTTTTTAAGTAGCTGTATGTGATGGCTCACATCTGTAGTGCTAGGTACTCTGGAGTCTCAGGAAGGAGGATTGCCTGAGCCCAGAAGTTCAAGGTATAGTGAGGTATGATCATGCTATTTGTACAGCCCGGACAACAGAGCAAGATCCTGTCTCTAAGAAAAGGAAAAAGAAGAAAAATATCTTTTTTAACCTGCTATCTTGATGTTTTCAGAGGTCAAAGTCTATACGGTTTCAAATGTTGTTAGTGCTATTGTTCAATTAACCCATGCTAGATAGAAGAAAGTTCTAGCTTACAGAACGGTTTCTTTTGGCAATTAACTGCAAAGTTTAACGATTTTTTTTTTTATTTTCTCTTGAGTTACTTTTCTGGGTATTTTCGAATCACCACCACACACACTGTTGAAACAGCATTCACACACACACGGACACAGAGACATACATAGAGCATTTATCCTTCAAAGCTCAGTTCTAGATTTGCTTTTATTTTACTTTTTCTCTATACTTTGTGCATAAACAATTATCTATGCACCTGGCTTTAGTTACCATCTATATCATAGAAGACTTAATGTCTTCAGGCTAGTGCAGATCTTTTCTCTGGACTGAGACTTGAATTCTCCGTGAGCTTCTTCCAACCCCCCTAATCCACTTTGTCCCTTTTCTCAACTTTTTTTTTTTTTTTTTTTTTTTTTTCTTTTTAATTACAGGTCAACCAGCATACAGAATTCCAGCACTCCAAACTAAACCCCACATAATTTTACACACTTCTGGTGTAAAATATGTTTATGGCTTCACACTGTTCTAAAAATAAAGACCCAGTTATAGAACATGACTTAAAACGACTTGTACAATTGGGCCTTACCTAATTCCATCAGCGTTTACTCTTACATTTCCCTTTCTTCCCTGGATTCTCCAATTCTTCAAATGGCCAGTGCTTTCTCCTGAAGCCAGTCATTTCCACAGATTTCCCTTTCTCTTTGGACATATCTCAACTCTGTTTGTGTAGCTGTGTTAATACTTCCGTTAAAGCTCTGCTTTTCCACCATTTCCTCACTGACATATTCTTTGTATTCCCTGTGTTTGCCTAATTTTCTATTTTATGGTCACAACTTCATTTGAAGCCCTTAGCATTTATTTTATTCATGTGTCTTGTTATTTAACCATGTAATATGATAAGCTCAATAAGCAGGGATAGAAAGAATCTGTACACTATTTTATCCATAATCTCTATAAAATTAAGTAGTATCTACTTGTCTTCACTTGAAAGTATGGATTCATTAAATGGTAAGCAACTCTATTAGGCTCTCAGATACATTGTCTATTTTTATGTCTAATGTTCTTTCATGACAACTTTCAAACTTTACTTGGACCTACATTTCTTCATGTTTGTTTTAGAAATGCATTTGCACAATAGGAGAGATTGAGTGTGCAGTACAATTTGACAAATTATAGATGCTCAATAAATATATGTTGAATTGATGAAGAATTGAATACTGTGTACACCTACCATGGGGAGTTATGTTAAAATAGTATCAATCCTAAAGTCTCTTGCTCTCAAATTTAAGGTCTAATTCTCATTATTTGTCTTTAGTTTTTCTAGCATTAATGATGTTACATATAAATTGTCAATATGTCATTTATTTACAGTTACCAAAGGAAAAGTTTAGAAAAGACAACTAGTGAGGTGTACTTAGAGAATACAGCAGTTCCGATGATGTACTCAGCCATAAAGGCCAGAGCAGTAGAGGTTTGTAGGATCCTAAGGGATCCATCTATAGTTAGGCTCAGGCAAAAGTGCTAGTAGTGCAGGGGGCTTTAGTCTCCTAAACAAAGAGCATTAACTGCTTTTCTTCGTTTTGGTGCCAAGGTTTGTGGTTTTCACAGTCATTTATTTGTGCACCATTATCTAAAAGGCCCCTAAATTACAAGTGAGTTTTATATCCCCATTTAATTTTAACTGTTGTCTCTCTGGTCCTTTCTGGAAGCAGAGGAACATGGACTTAACCTCTAGTTAATTTCTGAAAGTTGGGAGGTCTGGATAAAGATGGACAGAGCCCTCTGATTTACCCTCACATCCACAGGGAGAGGTCGAGGGAATGGAACCTGGTCAATCACAGGAGCTGTGGGCCAGGGTTTGGTTATAAGTTCTCCAGAATGATTGAAGAAGGTGGGGCACTGATTAAAACAGCTGCCGCCACTGCTGCTGCTGTTTGTATTCGGCGACTTTGGCAGGGAATTCTTGGGGAACTCCGAGAAGGGTGGCTGTAGTATGGGGCACCTCACAATAGCAAGCCACAACTTGCTATTAGCTATAGCAAGATTACCTCTGCAAGGGACCTAACTAAATCTCTAAGGTCTCTTTGGGGCCATTGGGCATAGCAATCTCAAAAGTTCTACTCTCTGTCTCTTTTTTATTCTGAAATTTCAACAACTTGCTGCCCTGTAGGGCTTTTATCAGTACCAAAGAGCTGCTTAGAATCACTCAACTCCCAGGAGTACCCACTTTACCTCTGGGTCCTGGTGTCGGAAGTTGCCTTCTAGCTTTTTTCAAATGTCTCCATTAAATTTCAGATCTGATTCACTAAGGGAATTTGGGCAGAATCAGGGACAAGAAGGAAGGACCAAAGACAGCCCTTGGAACCAAACAGCACAGCCAGAGATGTCCTAGCATCCTCCAAGAATGCTGTATTCCTGCCAGCACTATCTAAGACCAGCAGTGAGGCTAGCCAAGTGCCCCACTGGTTCCACTAGCACTTCCCAAGACTCACTGACGAAGTGCTCTGTGGGGACCATCAGACTCTTGCAAAAAATCCACTAGCACCCATTCAGAATGAAAGGCAGACTTCCTAGCACCTCCCCAGAGTGTCCTGCAGAATCTTTTTCCTTTGGCTTTTCACTGTGACGTGTACTTAATTGATTATCCTGTTGCTGAGCCGGTTTTCAGGAGCTCAGCTGAGCTAGAGAGAGTTGAGCTGCCAGATGCTGGAGTAGCCAATTAAAACCACAAGCCAAGGTGAAAATAACAGTAAAGCCTTTAATCTCCTAATGTGATCCTATAAGCAAGAGGCTACACTGGAGAAAGCATGAACTGTCCTGATTACATTTTCTGCCACTGATGCAGAGTAGTTTATTGCTTTCTCTTTTAAATTTCTACTCAGGAAGTGAAGTGCCTTGGATTCCTAAGGGGCTGTTCTCTGAATATTTATGAAGGATATCCATGAGGTGCAAAGTATAGACTGTAACAGCCATGGAGGTGAGGCACTTACATATCCTTTCAAGAAGCAATTGTCCGTTCAGTTGAATGAAAGGAGTGGAACTAGTTAACGACCTCTGGCTGTTGGTATCTTCAGGCTTAAACTCAAGTTTTGAGCTGAGGCAACATTCTTCATCAATCAGGCCACAGCCAACAGCTGGCAAACTCCACAGGGAGTCTTCCATATCAAATTCCCACTGAATTGCCTGAGACTGTCTAATTTATACACATCATAGCCAACGCCCCTCCCTTCTACCCTGCACTCTCCCACCCCCGCCTAGTACTGCTTGTTTTATTTTTCATAGGCATCACCCAAGCTGAAACTTTTATTTTAGCTTCTATGTCGCAGTGGAACCACATATCACAGCAGACTAGCAGAAATTCTTAACTATGTTACCAAATGCAAATCTAAACATACATTAACCCATCTTCTTCCTGTTTCTTGTCTTATACTAAAATTTTTTCCTATAGGAAAGAAGCTTCCAGTGATATTTAGACTTTAACTTACTTTCAGTCATAGGAAACTTCTAATCCTTATTCCTGTCTATCTTAGGTCTTGGAACTCCATTTCTTTTTGTTGTTGTCTTTGTTGAGAGGTAGTCTCACTCTGTGGCCCCAAACTTGAGTGCTCTGATATCACAGCTCACAGCAACCTCAAACTCCTGGGCTCAAGCAATCCTCTTGCCTCAGCCTCCTGAGTATCTGGGACTACAAGCATGTGCCCCACCAGCTAATTTTTCAATACTTGTAAAGATAATGTTTTACTCTTACTCAGGCTGTTCTGAAACTCCTGAGCTCAAGCAAATCACTTTCCTTTACCTCTAGAGTGCTAGTATCATAGGCATAAGCCACTGTGCCCAGCCATCACTTCATCTCTTAATGACATTATTTTAATCTTGTAAACAATTTTCATAACACGTATGTCCATAATAAGCTCTCATAACACAGCACTTCTATATAGGTTTGCTTACCATTTTCCTGACTCTCTTGAATTCCTCATGATAATATAATTTGGGTTTTGTGTCATATGAAGCAGTTCTTATAAATGCCTTCAAAAACCTCTATTCTCCTAAAACACAATCATTTCTTAGCTACTATTTTACATGGAGACTAAAGAATCCAACTGACTGGGTGACTGCAGATCAGGTTTAACCTTGCCTTTGTGTAGCAAACCAGTGAGTTACTTTCACTTCTAAATGGACCCTGATTGCAAGCTATGTACCTGAGCATGCTCAGATTAACATAGTTTACAACGCTGGTGGAGCCTAGATGCTCAGACCAAGGAATAGGAAACAAATTAAAAAATAGACACTGCACAACAAGATTCAGGATTCAATGAAATTGAGCCCTGGCATTACCCCAAGGCAGGTTCCAGTCATTGTAAGTTGCAATCAGACCCCACCTTCTTGTCCTGTGCTTATAAAACCCTACACCAGGGGCTGGCTCAAGGAGACAGATGCAAGCCTGACTCCTGTCTCCTTGCTGAGCAAACCTGGTGTTTTGGTGTTTGTCTGCCCATTGAAGTCAAGCAAATAGAGCCAGTTGATTTAAGCAGTAATTGTGTGTACTCTCCTCTTGCAGGTTTCAAAGGTACCTCAAATTTAACATATTTAAAGTTTAACTCTAGTGATCTTCTTTATCAAGCTCAATTCCTTCCCATTCTTTTCCTCTCATGGTAAATGACATCACCTTCTACTTCACAAAGGAGTAATGGGGGACTTAAGGTCTCAGACTCCCACCATTTTATTTTAGGCAACAGCCCTGCTGATACTGACTTGTTTTAATTTGCTCTCTACTAAGAATCTTTATTGCACTGTCCTTTCAAAGTAGCTTTCATCTTTTGACACTAACACTGCCTGCTAACTTAATTCCTCATATCTACTTTAGCTTTTCTCTTACCCATAACAACACTGTGGCAAAATACAAATCTGATAATCTTACTCCATCCTTTCTGATAAAATTTGCCTCAATATATCTCCATTTCTCTTTGCATTAAAAAACAGTAACTTCAAAGTGGCCTACAAGACCTTATATATTTGCTACTGTCAGACTCTCCCTCCTGCTCCCATGCTATTCTCCACCCCGCTGTCTGCACTCACATCACTCTGAATTCCTCAGCAGGCCTTACATGGTTTAAACATGGCTTTGTGAAGTAAGTTGTACTCATTATTTTACCTCAGACTGTTGGCAATTTTTTCTTATTAAAAATAACTGTGGAATAAATGAATAGGATGAATAGCTTAAAAGTATAGCTCAGTAGAAAATGTATTTGAGTTCAAAAGTCAAGCCAAAACTGAGAGTTAAGATTCAAAAATTTAAAGAAAAAAGAATTTAATATTGGGGTTTATAGTGAGTAAAAGGAAGGGACATAACTGAACAAGGTGTTGAGGCAACTGGGATACTTCCACAAATGATGGATTATTTAAGAAATCGTGAACCTTGGGCAAAGCACTTTGTTCCCTTTATTTGGAACCAAGCATAAATTTTGGTGCCCATTGATTGTATACTACCTATCTTTATTTGTGAATTTACCTACCCAAGCATATTTTTTAACCTTTCCATCTGATTACTTCATCATCATTCATAGCCATTAGTCATTGGATGGGAACTAGACATGGTCTTACATTATCTTTCTCATAATATTTTTTATACCTGTTGACTAAATTTTAACTTCTTTTTAAGGAGGAGAATATTGTATGTAATAATTAATGTATGTAATTATTCACATTGATAGTTATTAAATCTCATATACACAGAATAAAATCTGTATAAATGTGCTAGTATCATATATTCAGTGAAATTATAGACTTTTTCAAAAATATCTTTAGCTTTTGCCAATATTGGTGGCATTTATGCAGGGAATTCTTTATGTTTTCTATACTTTTTGTCTACCAGGAAAATTACTTTGTTCACATAAGTTATAGAAATGTATTTCATAAAAAGATTCTTAGTAAATATGTTACTTTTTAATTTAAAATTTTTCTTAGATGTTTATTTAAAAATTGATCATGTAATTGAAGCAGTATTGTTTACTTATTCTGGGGTTATAATACACATCTATTCATTCAGATGAATTGCACCTTTTAATAAATGTCAATCAGCACTATACATCTTAACACAAGTAGGATCCAATGAAATAAAATTTACAAGCATAGTAGTCTTGTAGGTACAATGGAAACAAGGAAAATGCATGAATTTTCATAACTCAACATCAGCATCCTTGACTTGTTTCAATCAACAAAATCCTTTATTTCTACATGTTTTGTACAAATCTCATTTTCTTCTATAAAAATACAAAAAATTTATTCATTTTGTTATTTAAATTATTGATTTTAAATCATGGTGACAACTTTATTTAACATGGGCCCAATAATGTACATGAATGTATTTAGCATGTATGTGAATTAGCAAATATATATCATACAGATGCTATATAAAATGAGTATGTTTATATATGAAACACACATTATGATAATTTTAAAACACCGTTGTGTCTTCACTCAGTTGAGAATTAAAATATTACCAAAATCTTGTGCTATTTATTCTCTAATCATATTCCCATCCTTCCTCCCCCCAACTCAACTCCACTTTCAAGGTAAGTAAATATCCTGCACTATGAGATTGCCATTTCCTTGATTTCAATAAAAGTTTGAATAAATTTTTATTGAATAAATTTTTATTCTACAAGTATGTAGAAATATTTATGAAGTGTGTGAAAGGTAAAAATAATAATAATAACATGAAGACAAGGGTACATGAAGAGCAAGGAGGAAAAGTAATTCTATTATAGGAACTTTGAGTTGTATTCTGTTCTCCTCTCAGATCCTTAGAATCCAGTATTTTTAGTTTTTGTTTTTCTTTTTCTTAATGCTATTGATAAATATTTATTCTTCCCTTAAATAAGACTATAATGCTGTGAATTGTCTGTTTATAAATACAATTCCAAGATTTATGCTAAGAATTTTTTTCCATTAAAAAAAAGATTCTTGCTTAAAAAAGGCCAAAGGAAAAAGTTCGAAGCTATCCAAAATAGAAAGGTTTAGTAGCAACAACTGATATTACCCTTTACACACAGAATGTACTAATCTACACAGGCTTCTCCTCATACAACATATACTGCATTTAGAGATTTTTTTTTTCTTTAATTTATTTTTTTTATTAGAGATAAAAATATGCACCATAGATGTGGCCCAACCCATCACCCTCCCTCCCCCCAAACCTCTGCCCTCCCTTCCCCTTCCTTGGTCCTTTCCTCATAGTCTTGTGGTATAGTTGGGTTATAGCCTTCATGTGAAAGCTATAGTTTAGCTTCATAGTAGGGCTGAGTACATTGGATACTTTTTCTTCCATTCCTGGGATACTTTG
>CAUYPK010138258.1:0-43234 GCA_963574355.1 Loris lydekkerianus
AGAAAAGAACACATGACCCCATTTCAGGGTGGGCAAGGGACTTAAAGAGAAACTTCTCTAAAGAAGACAGGCACAAAATCTACTAACACATGAAAAATAGCTCATCATCCTTAATCATCAGAGAAATGCAAATCAAAACTACATTGAGATATCACCTAACCCCAGTAAGAGTAGCCCACATAACAAAATCCCCAAACCAGAAATGTTGGTGTGGATGTGGAGAAAAGGGCACACTTCTACAATGCTGGTGGGAATGCCTTCCTTCTGGGAAGGATGTTTGGAGAATACTTAGAGACCTAAAAATAGGCCTGCCTAATACGTTCCTTCTGGAAGGATGTTTGGAGAATACTTAGAGACCTAAAAATAGACCTGCCATTCGATCCTAGGTTTATACCCAGAAAACCAAAAGTCACAATATAACAAAGACATCTGTCCCAGAATGTTTATTGCAGCCCAATTCATAATTGCTAAGTCATGGAAGAAGCCCAAGTGCCCATCGATGCACAAATGGACTAGCAAATTGTGGTACATGTATACCATACAATATTATGCAGCCTTAAAGAAAGATGGAGACTTTGCCTCTTTCATGTTTACATGAATGGAGCTGGAACATATTCTTCTTAGCAAAGTATCTCAGGAATGGAAGAAAAAGTATCCAATGTACTCAGCCCTAGTATGAAGCTAAATTATAGCTTTCACATGAATACTATAACCCAACTATAGCAGAAGAATGTGGGGAGAGGGCCAAGGAAGGGGAAGGGAGAGGGGAGGTTTGGGTGGAGGGAGGGTAATGGGTGGGGCCACATCTATGATGCATCTTAGAATGGGTACAGCCCATTGCCCTAATGTACACAGCTATGATTTAACAATAAAAAAAAAAGATAATAAAAATAAAAAAATGAAAAATCTTGTTTTAGTTTTTCCACACAAATATTCTGTCTCAATTTCATTAGGAGACTAGAGTCTTTAATCTCTTACTCCTTAAAAGTTCTACATCTAAGCTGTTTTTTTCTTTACTCATTGTACTTTCCAGAACCTCTCAATAATAGTGATGATATAAGGCATTCATACTTTCTCATAACTTTGTTGAGAAAGTTTGTAAAGTGTCACCATTAAGTGTTGTAACGAATCTTCTTTTGATAGATACCTTTTTCCAGGATAAGTAATTCTTTTTTTATTATTCATTTCTTAAGAGATATTTTACTACAATTTGTGCTTTATGACAGGTCATTTTCTTTTATTTTTAACATGCATTCTCAGTGCCTCAACTTGTAACTTCCTGCTACAAAGTAAACCCCTAAAAAATAGATGTTGAATGATTGATTAAATATGCTTTAAAGTTTTAATTAACTTTTTCTACCCATGGAAGTGTCACATATATTTTTCTTCTTTCATCTATTAAAGTGGTCTTCTATATTATGGAGATTTCTTTTTCTATTGATGAACCATCTCCAATGCGATGTATTAAAATAAACATACTGCTAGTGTGTATGTGCATGCATGTTAATATTTAATTTAATATTTTTGCATTTGAACCTTTGAATAGATTTGTCCTTAGTTTATTTTCTTATATTATTCATGCCTGTTTTTAGTTATTGAAGTTTATACAAGCTTTCAATAAAGTAATCATATGGTGTTTTAAAAGAGTCTGTGTAAAACTGGAGTAAGCTCTTTTTTAAGGTATAGCAAAGACTGTCAATGTTCCACCAACAGGCATTCTCCTTTTCTGTCTCAGCAATAGAAAAAATATTACCTGGGCATATGATCACTTAGGATAAATAAAGAATTACCCATTTTTTCCTGTCTGCAGCTAAATCCGGCCATATGCCTAAAGTCTGGCAAGTGTAGCTGTTTTCTGAAGTAACTGTTTCTGACTACTTAAATAAGAAGTGCAGACCTTCACTTTGACCAATATATTTTTTAAATTCTATTGCTCTGAATGTAGATCTGATGGCTATTCGTCCATCTTGAAGCCCGAAGAAGTCTGCCGTATCCTATGGATGAAGGAGTAGGAAACTAGGAGTGTGGTGGATCCTTGATGATGAAAAATAGTTATCCAGCCCTCAAAAGCTTACAGCTAGAATTTTACATGAGCTTTTATCTTGCTTAAGGTAACGTGTCGCAACCCCTATGGCCCTGGTCTTGTCCCCGTATGAAAGAAGCAGGCATGACATGGATTAGAAGTACAAGTTTGCGGGAGGCAAGCTAACCTTAAGTGCAGGGTAGCCCAGACCCCTGTCCTCAGTGGCTATTAAGGTTATACACAACAGGTGTGGAGCGTTCAGGTCATTACATATGAGGGCTGCATGCAAAGATTGCCACGTGCTCTTTCCTCACGTGTTCTTGCCCCACAACCCCCATGAAGAAGTACCAAGCATCAATGTTTAACACATGCTTACTAGTGAGTGACCCATCTTACCTCATTTCAGAACACTGAGTTACTTGGGGGACTTCCTCTGAGTCACAAACATTTCTAGGCTTGCCAGGAAACTGTCCTGTTCTCAGCATTTTCTTTTAATGTGATAAAAATCAGTCACCGTGCTTTGCAAGCATGGTGTCCATTCCTCTACAGTAATGTGTTTTGGAAATTGGTTCCATATTGTACATTGTTCCATATTTCCTAACCAACCTAGACATAAAGGCCTGAATGACACAAAAGCTAAAATAAATGCATACATACATACATACATACATACATACAAAATTGGCTTAATGGTCAAATACTAAGCTCACGAATTTACTATGACAGGCTAGAAAGCAGATCATCTATTTTAAACAAAAGCAAAAGTTTTGTTAAAAATGAATCATAATATTGAATGCAAAGCTCAAGTCAGTACAGTTTTATCAGTGGAAAGAATAAGAGAAAAATTCAGAGGATGTGGGTTTCTTTCTGGTAATTTTTAATACTAGCATAGTTCCCTAACAGAGACAGATATGGGAGAACTATCCAGTGGGGAAGAAACCATGAAAGAGAAGACAAGTCTTTCTCGAATGACAGTCTGCCTCTGGTCTAAAAGCTAAAATGATTGAGAACACCATAATTTCCAAGCTTCAAAGTTTCAAAAATCTCCCACCTTCTGATATCCTCAATAAATTGGTTGTAGGGAATATATTTAAAGCAGCAGCATTACTATTGTGCCAAAATAATGTGCGCCCATACAAAAGCTAGAAATGCCAGCAGATTCAGGATTAAGTATATGTTTCCAGTCAAAGCTAATAGTTTCCTATAGACTGAACAGTAGATTCCATTAAAGTGAATAATATACAGCTATAGACAGAGCTTAGAAGCTAACTTATATTTCATGTCATTATCACAATTAAGAGACTAGAAGCAAAAAGATCAAAAACAATTGTTATTGAGGGAATTGTATTATGTAATCAAAGAAAGCACAGTCAGTCTTCACATCTCTTTTCACCTCCTAAAATTTCTCAGGTCCTCAAATTGTGATAGCCCAAGTAGTCTTCATGGACCACATGTTCTCCCAAAATGACCATTTCATGCATGATCAAAGGTAATGATACACTGAGCTATTAGATGGACTAACAAATCTCTATTCCAGATATGATGACTTAATTCCCTAGTCACTGAAACTGCCAACAGAAAACTTGAGTTTTCCGTCCTAACTGTACTCGACTAGAGAGAGCTGTCTGACACACCTCCCCTGGAAAGTTAACATCTAGTGACTCCTCAGTGAGAGAATCCCAAATTCTGCTTCCCTTCTCCCATTATTGGTCACTTCTGAAGAGCCAACCCAGTTTTAGAACTCCTTGTTGGGTAATTTGAGGTGATTGAGAAAACTAAATCATATCTGACTCTTTTTTTCCCCCAATTTTCTCTGCCCCCCATCTTCTGATGTTTATCACTGAATAAATATCTCCCTAGTAAATATCCTTCATAATAATCTCTGTCTCCAAGTTTGTTTTACAGAACTTTTAAACTACAGAAGATCAAAATGTTTTCAGGTTTAAGAAGCTCCCAGAATGTTACATGTACTACCAAATAGAAGAGGTTAGTAAGTGATTTTGCAAAACAAGATTATGTTAATAAAATTGAAGTTGAAAACAAGATACTATGATAAAATGTTTAACAAAATCATGTAGAGTAAAATTGCTATTTAAATTCAGAGGAGGAGATTATTTAGGCCTGTCAGAGAGATTTTTTAGGGGAAAGAAATATTGAGCTTACTCTTGATAAGTGGATGAGGTTTTGATAGATGAAAGGAATGAAGAACATTCCAAGCAAGGTGTACACTGTTCAGATGAGCATTGAGCCTGGTGAGGATCTGGTATTCATTATCCATCAGTATCAGAGTGACTTGGTGGTACTTGGAAAGGTCGCAATCAAATAGCTCTTATTCAGTTGTTTTAAAGTATACTTGTATGATTTTTCCCTGAAAAGCCCTTAAGTTGATTGTCTCTTATCACATTTTCTACGAAATCTTTAGATTTAATGAGCTTATTACTGGTTTAAGTAAGCTGCCACTGGAGAGCTGTCAACCTAAAATAATCTCACATGTTCTCATTTGAAGAACTCTCCCAGGATATGAATGATCAAGGAAATGATTACTCTTAAAATAAAAGTGTTTTGTGAGAGTCTAAAGAGAGAGTGTGTCCATATTCCTTTATCAGTATCATTTTCTCAGGCTAGACCTTGTCTTTAGCAATTAAGACATAGCTAAATATAATCTATGGGGATAAAAATATGAGTAACATGTAGAATCAGCTTTGACATACCATTAATATATCAAGCTTGGGTATTTGAGGGACGTCACATTTCTAAGTGATAATTAATGAAGCTATGTCCTGT
Source organism: Loris lydekkerianus (assembly GCA_963574355.1). Classification (NCBI taxonomy): domain Eukaryota; kingdom Metazoa; phylum Chordata; class Mammalia; order Primates; family Lorisidae; genus Loris; species Loris lydekkerianus. The sequence continues at coordinate 4,808 of CAUYPK010138258.1, forward strand.
CTTTAGGTACAGAAGAGGGGATCTAGTGGAGCAATTCAATCTTTGATATTTTCATTGTTAAACATGCTGGTTTTACAACTAAAACAGTCAGTCCAAGATTTACAAAACAGTAGACAGCAATTGTTAGCTCATATATTTTTATTTAGAGCATTTATAAAAAAGTGAGAAATTATTAATCAATAATAATGGCTCACTGAAGTACACATTCTTAAAAAGGAAATAGAAAACAAGAAGCTGCTATGATATAGATAAGTTTTTTTTTTTTTTTTTTTTTTTTTTTTGGTTAATATAACACTTTAAGATCTAGGTTATTTGTTTCTTCCTTGAACAGATAAGTACATTAGGACAGCTACAATACAGTTAAGAAGTTGTGATTCAGTACAGGCTAAACTTCCTAAATGCAGAATACAAATGTCTACATACAATAACTAAGAAAATGTCATGAAGGCTATGTTGAACAGTTTAATGAGAATATTTCAGATTGTATATGAAACCAGCACATTGTACCCCTTGGTTGCACTAATGTACACAGCTATGATTTAACAATAATAAAAAAAAAAAAGAAGCTGTGGTCCAAAATAAGCCATTACTGCTTCATTCATTACTAAGTCAGATATATTCAAGTAGTTAAGAGTTACAATAATACAAAGAAAAGAATGACAATGGTTACCACCACATTTATTTTTGTCATTAACCTTTTGCCCTTTCTATCTGATTTGTTTTGTCCATGGGTGTGAGTGGGATAACTATTAGATAACGTTATTTCATATCATCCACATCCTCTAGATAACTTTGACAATTTTAAGACCCCTGTGTATCTACATTTGTTAAAACACATAAATCAAATCCTCACCTACTTTATAAAGAAATTTTAATTCAACTGAAATCAATGCAATACAATAAAAAGTAATAAGTATTCACAGTGTGATTACTGTTTGTGAAGGGCAAAAGAAAGTAAAAATAAATGGGACTTAATGCAAAAAAAATTAGAGAGACATTCTAAAATTCATGAACACAATTTCATGCAATTTTAGGCTTTGTAAACTAGACACCACCAAAAGAAAACACCTAAATATACATTATTTTGCTTCTATGAAAGCACATTGAAAATTGCCTTCAGATGAATAATTAAGACTAAAACTATCTTGCTTTTTAGAATAACTCTTAAAAAATAAATGTGATTGTGTTTTACACAAAGAATGCAAATCTATATTTACATTATTAAATCTATAAATCTATAGTCCATTAATCTATTAAATCTATATTTACATTATATTTATTTTTTGCATTGCATTTTACACAAATAATGCAAATCTATATATGATGACAAAGTTAGTTTTGATGTTACAAACCTCTGAGATCTGTATTAAAGTGTTAGTTTTTTCTTGAATATGAAAGGACAATGAAACAAAACTTAAAATGTGTGGATGTGGGGGGGTAGAGTAATGGGATAAAATGCATAGATAATCATAGAAACAATAGCGCAAACTCCCAACTGCCTCTATTTATTTACACTAACAATGGGAGATAAGTATTTTTACTATTTCCATTTCACAGGTTAGAATCTCTAGAACTAGAGCAGACATCCTCAAACTTTTTAAACAGGGGGCCAATTCACTGTCCCTCAGACTGCTGTTTTTGTTTAAAAAAAACAAAACAACTATGAACAAATTCCTATGCACACTGCACATATCTTATTTTGAAGTAAAAAACAAAATGGGAACAATTACAATTCATACAACTTCATGTGTCCCGTGGGCTGCAGTTTGAGGATGCCTGAACTAGAGGATAAATAACTTCCAGGTGATAGCAGACCAAGCCCATGTTTTTAGCCTATGCCTCTGTGTTGTCTTTTTAATGTTCCATATAAACACAACTATACATAAGCCACTAATATTAGGGAGAAAAGCTAAAACTATTTTGTTAATCATGACTATTCCTTTGATACTGCACAAATGTATGCATTTCTATATAATGCATTTATTTTTATTATTTCAAAATATCATAGGTATACAAATATTTTTGGTTAAATGGATTGTTTTTGTTATGCTTGCATCAGGGTTATTGCAGGCAGAATAGGGACTGAAGACCCCATTCTTGGCAAGGGAAACACCCCCAGAAAAAGGGATAAATTAAAAAGCCCAGTAAGTTGGAACAAAGAAAAGTCAGCTAGTTTGCTTTTAAACCAGCCCCTGTTAAATTTCTTATCTGAGCAAGTTTCCTGCTTTTCCTAGAGCTCTGACCTATTGGGGAGACAGCTTACAAACACCCCTGCTGGGTCTATGAACACTCTGAGGAATAATGGCCATAGAATAGGCTATTGCAAGGCCTAGAAATATACATTAACTAGGCCGTTTCCTGCCCAGTAAAAAGACAAAGCAAATACCTATTGTGGAGATTTGCATTTGGCTGGGGCAGAGATCAAGGGACCATCTTGAAGTCTGGAAATATGGGCAGGCAGGCTTATATCCCTTATTGCAGAGGAAGACCCTCTATGGTGGTGATGAGAGGAAAATTCCTCTCTCCCACCAATTCTTCAGAGGAGATTGGCAGCCAGTGGCGTTTTACTTCATAGGGAATTACGAAGTTGAACCACTCCCTAGGAATCAGCCTGTGTGAACTCAGACGGGAGGCTGCCCCCACACAAGCCTCAGGTTCCAGATTTCTCAAGGCTGCTCAGGCTCTTAAAGTTAATCATTATAAAAATAATAGGTGCTGATATGCTCACTCAGAGAAACTGCTTGTATCTTTGTTCCCTCCCTCAGCTTACCCTCTGGGAAAATAGCCTTCAACAAAGTCTGAGTGGAAGAGACACTCGGGGCCATCACCAGAACCCCACAATCAGGCAGTGTTCCCCTTAGGTCCCACCTTTGAAAATTCTATTTTGTATCTCTTGTTTCTTTCTTTCTCTCCCTAACTTTATATTTCTTCAGTCAGTGGCACCAATTCCACAGGTCTTAGCGGACCCTGTTCCCAAAGCGGTCCCCTGACAGTTTTAAGTGTGCTCATCACCCAGATGATGTTCATTATATCCATTAGGTAGGTTTCTGCCCATCCTCCAAATCCCTTCTTCCTCCTACCTGATTTCCACTGACTTTCACTTTTCTCTGAGCACTTTTCTCTGTATGCTCATCAATTAGTTCCAATTTAATAGTGAGCACATGTGGTGTTTTTCCATTTTTAGATACTTCACTTTGGATGATGGTCTCAAGTTATATCCAAATTGTTACAAAAGACCTTAATTCACACTCTTTATGGATGAGTAGTATTCCATGATATACAGGATAGCCATAAAGGTTGTGAGCAATATATACATTATACTGCATTGTGTTAAATCCAGTGACCACTAGAGTTGACTCCACATCTTTGCAATTGTAAGTCGTGCTAAAACAAATATTTGAGTGCAGGAGTCTTTCTGATGAAATTACTTTATTCCTTTTGGGTACTGCAAAGATATATTTGATTGTTTTATTCAGCTAGATATACATCCAGACAGCCCCTAGGTCATTAATGAGATAAGTTCTGTAGGTTTGTTCTTAAGTTGAATTTGTATGTAAGTTGGAACAGGTACAATTACCTATCACCTGTAATAGTCCCCATTCATAAGTGCAAGGCGTATGTCAGATGTTTGTAACGTGGGGACTTATTGTAATATCCTTTGTTGATAAATGGGAGTTGGATGTATGTTGGATGTTTGTAACTTGAGGACATCTGTGGTTCAAATTTTCAAGCAATGGTTTTGTTTAACAATTATTTAGTCATCTTTACATGTTGTAAAATTATATAGAAAAAAATACAGAATCATGAGCTAATATATTTTTATATTTTTTCCGAAGTGACCCAATGATTGACTTGAAAATTGATACTGGTTAAGAAAATCATTACATATTTTAGGTCTTATAACTTATTTCCAATATTTTTCTAGTTTTCTATTGTCCTGCTATTAATATATGAAGAAATAGAAATTCAAAATTCTATTCCCACATGTGTAAAAAAGAATTTAATAATGCTTGTGATGATGAGACAATGATAAACTTAATGTTTCATGCCATTGTTAATTTGTTCTCGAGTGCCTGTATCTCGTTGCTGGGATTTTTAAGAAAATTGTTGAATGCAAATTACTGCTACTGCAAAATTATTTTCCACTTGAATTGGTTATATTGAATGCTCACAAAATGGAGCATCATTATGAAAATCAAGAGAACAATATTGATTGTCATGGCATAGTAGGCATTCATCATTTATATTAACATAAATTAGATCACTGTGTAGTTTGATAGGATAAAACATCATTTCAACAATATTATTCCCATACTATTTGAGAATTCCTGGAGAATAATTTAAGATAAAATTTTCACTTATATATCTGGCAGCATTTAAATATCAGTATACTTGGGAAATTTTAGATTTGTTTTTCTTCATAAATGATTAAGCTATACTAACTGCTTCTAGAAATTACTGTGTACTGTTTGACAAACCTAGAATTCTAGTTCTGGTATTTAAAACCCAAAATATCAGTTGTTTTTTTTTTTTTTTAACAAAAACCTTTGTTTATTTATTTGATACATCCATTCTTTACACCAATCCATGAATCTAATTGTTTCTGTAATATAGGACAATGTCATTTTTGTTAGAATTAAATTTATTTTAATTTTTTTTTGGAACAGAATCTTACTCTGTCACCCTGGATAGAGTGCTGTAGCATCATAGCTCCTAGCAACCTCAAAGTCTTGGGCTCAAGTGATCATCTTGCCTCTTCCTCTCAAGTAGCTGGGATTATGGGTACCCACTGCAACTTCCAGCTAGTTTTTCTATTTTTGGTAGAGACACGTCTCACTCTTGCTCATGTTGGTTTCTTGTTCAGACTGGTCTCCAGCTCCTGAGCTCAAGTGATCCACTCGCCTGGGCCTCTCAGAATGCTGGGATTATAGGCATGAGCCACCACATTCCAAAAAACTTGCTTTACATTTCAAAGACAAAAATTGTGGCCTGTCCTCAATTCTCTCAAATCGCATACTTGGATTTGAATATAAGCTATTTCTATTTTTCTTTTTCAGTCATGCCCTAGAAAATAGCATCTGCCACATTTTCCATGTTATCTAAAATAGCCAAGGGCTATTGTATGTATTCTTTGTTCACTGAGAAAGAAATGCTGGCTACCCTTTAATTTAATAAAATTTCTTCCTTAAGCAAATTAGAGATCCATGTGCATATTTGAGTTGGATGGATAAGCATTATTTTTGAAATTGTGGATCATAAGAGCACTTTGGATTAGTTCCATTCCTGACAATTGATAAAATTAAACAGTGGAAAATAAACACTGTGGGAATTTTTAAAGATGGCAACTGATGTCTCAAATTAAACTTCATGTCAAAATATCCTTTAGTAAGATGATGAATGACACATGCTCTGCAAAGCACTCCTAGCACTCTCTTTATTTCACAGTAAAATTCAGTTTGCTTGGTGTCTTTGTTAAAGTCGATCTTGGATTTATGAATAATGTTTATAAATATCCTACAAACTATACTGAATATTTTTCTTTCTTTTCTATTAAATACTCTGTGTTCCTAAGAGATCACTTCTGTTTCATTGAACAACATAGAATAATTGTCCAAAATACGGATTGCTATGAAACATGCAACACTTTTATATCCCAATTTTCTATCATGTTAGTGGCGTACAATACATTTAAGATTAGTATAATATCACAGCCTTTTTCCTTTTCTTTCTTTGGAAAGTCACACTCTTACTGGAATTTCTTTCTTGAGTAGGTCCTTGGTCTCAGGAATATGAAGCATGATCAGTGGTAAAATAGGATCTATTAGACAGGATAGAATACAGAAAAAGCACCAGAGCTTTTGGCAAAGGATATGTCAATGGAAAAGGCCCAAGTAAGAAAATATCCTCCTGGATCCTTTGTCTAGGAGTGTATATAGTCACCTGTTTCCTTTGTAGTTATATTGGCCAGGACTTGGTAACAAGTGGATGGATACAGTCCCTTCTGCTAGGGGCAAGGTGAATGAGTGTATTAATGAATGGATACATTCCCTTCATGAAATCGCCCAGGCTTAGGAAACATACATGAAATTGTCCAGGTCTAGGGAATGGGGATCCCTTTTCATCCCAGAATGGAAGAACCATGTGTCACTCCTAGACCTGTTAAATACTAACAGGGGAATAACACAGTCAGAGGAGGGCTCTTTAGGTCCAAGGGTGGTTCTTGGGTTGGCAGCTGCACAGGCTGTACTGGGGTTTCCCTCACCTACTACAGACCTGGGGGCTTCTGCTGCACTGGCCCCTTTCTGTTGCACTTGATTCTCCAGCCCTGGCCTCCCTACATACTGTGGTACCAACACCTCCAGTAGCGACACAAAACAGGTAGCAGGTTCCAAGACAGGGCACCACCCGCCCTGTATCAAAGCCATTCTCAGTGTCCTGTTCTGTCTCTTCCCTACCCCCTGTCTTCTCACCCCCTGCTTTCTGCTCTTTTGTCTTTCTCTTATTGTCTTCCCCCCCACTCTCTTCCTTTTCTCTAATACAAAATTAATTTATACCTTTACAACCTAAAAAAAAGATTAGCATATTGTAACAGAAAAAGAAGGAAACTTTCATCTGTCTGTAGAGATAAGTATAATAGCTAACTCTTATTGAGAGATTTTACTTATTCTCAATCAAATGATAATCTTTTAAAATGAGATTTAAAGTCTTTATTAAATGTTATGAAGTTATAGATTGTTCTCTATCTTCAAATTGGTAAAGTATCTCTTTCTCAAAGTCACTGTTGTTGAAATTATTTTTCAAATGATCTTCAATTAAAATATATTAATATATTACTTTAAAAATATATTAATGTTAATTATACTAAAATATCAAGAATATGAAGTACGTTTTTGGTTATAATAGCTATATCCCTTAAAACTTGCTGATTTTTAAATTTATATTTCCAAAATCCTTCTTTCAATTTTAGTATGTAAGTTATGTAGCTTGCTACATTTTCTTTTTTCTTAATTTCAGATTTTTATGAGGGTACATGATAAGGTTATATTGTTCACATTTGTTAGGTTAAGTCTAATTTGTAGTTGATCCCTTTACTCAGGGGTGTGCTGTATACCCGTGCATTGTGCTCACTACATAAGAACTTCCCCCTCCCTGGATTTTGTCCCCTCCTCCCACTTGAATTTAATTATGTTTTTCTCTTTGTGGCCAAGTAGTTTTTTATCTTGTATCATATTGGTATTTAGTACACTGGGTACTTGCTTTTTCATTCTTATGATACTTTACTAAGGGGAATGTCCTTCAACTCCATTCAGGGAATGTTCTTCAACTCCATTCTATTTCATAGATCTGTATCTTTATTTCAGGTTAATACAGAAGATGTAAAATCTCCATCTTTTTATGACTGAATAGTATTCCATGGTGTACAGATACCACAGTTTATTAACTCATTCATGGATTGACGGGCATTTGCTTTCTTCACTTGGCAATTGTGAAATGAGCTGCAATAAACATTCTAGTGCAAGTCTCCTTGAGGTAAAATGTTTTTTTTTTTTTTCTTCTGAGTAGATACCCAAGATGAGATTGCAGAACTGAATGGAAGGTTCACTTTCAGCTCTTTGAAGATTCTCTATACTTTTTCTCATAGTGGCTGTTAGTTTGCAATTCCACTAGTCATGGAAACGTGTTCCCTTCTCTCCACATACAAGTCATCATCTGCAGCTTTGGGATTTTGTGATGTGAGCTATTTTCACCAGGGTTAGGTGGTATCTCAAGGTGGTTTTGATTTGCAGTTCTTTAAGGATTATGGATGACAAGCGTTGTTTCATATGTTTGTTGGTGATCGTCTGTCTTCTTCAGAAAAGGTTCTGTTTATGTGTCTTGCCCAATAATAAATCAGATCATTTGCTCTTTTCTTGTTGATTAGTTTGAGGTCTCTATAAATTCTAGTTATTATCCCTTTGTCGATTCACAGCATGCAAGTATCTTTTCCCATTTTGATGGTTGTCTGTTTGCTTTAGTTGTTGTTCCCTTAGCTGTGTAGAAGCTTTTTAGCTTAGTCATGCCCCGTTCATTTATTTTGGGAGTTGCTGCAATTCCCAAAGGTCTTCTTCATAAAATATTTTCTTAGGCTAATATTCTCAAGAGTTTTCCCCACATTTTCTTTTAAAATTTTATCATTTTCTGTCTTAAATTTAAATGTTTTATCCAGCAAGGGTTAATTTTTGTGGGTGTGAGAAGTGTGGGTGCAGTTTTAGTCTTCTACATGTGGCTAACCAGTTCTCCCAGCACCATTTATTAAACAGGAATTATTTTCCCCAGTGTATGCTTTTGTTTGGTTTATAGAAGATTACATGGTGACATGCAGCTGGTTTCATCTCTAGATTCTATATTTATTCCATAGATCTGTATCTCTATTTTTGTGACAGACCATGCTGTTTTGATCACTGTAGACTTATAATACAACCAGAAGTCTGGTAACGTGTTGCCTCCAGACTTGTTTTTTTTTTTTTTTTTTTTATTAAAATTGCAATGGCTATACATTTAATATGTTTTCATATGAAATGAAGTACTATTTTTTTCAAGTTCTTCAGAGTGTGGTAGTGGTACTTTAATGGAGATTACATTAAATCCATTGATCACTTTATTAGTATGGACATTTTAACAATGTTGATTCTTTCTAGCCATGAGCATGGTGTTTTCTTCTGTTTGTTAACACATTCTGCTGTTTCTTTTCTCAGGGTTTCATAGTTCTCTCTGTAGAGATTCTTCTTGTTCTTTGTTAGGTATATTCCCAGGTATTTCATTTTATTTGGAGCTAGATGGTTTTTCTTTATCTTTTTCATGTCCTAGTATCTCTTATATTTCCAGTGCTTTTGTGACCTTGAGGCTGTGATTCTTTTTCATAGATTCCTTAGACTTATAAATGAGCAATCTGGAAGAAGAGAGTTGTAGGTAAACGAATAAAGCAAGTATAAGGCCTTGAGGAGTGTATATGGAGGTCAAGGATTAGGAAGGTTAGTGAAACTGGTGCAGAATGCATAGGGACAGGGCTGGAGGTACTGAGTAGAAGAGGAATGTTATGTATGAGCTATTTGAAAATTAAGTCACAATTATGGCATGTGTAAAGAGCATATACAGCTCCTTGTAGCTCATAGTAACAATTTTGATTTTACACTGATTGAAGTGGGAAACTAAAAGAGATATAATGGTATGTTTGATTTACATCTTAAAAGAATCTCCCTAGTTTCTTTGTTTTAAAATACACTAGAGAGAAATTAGCCTGAAAAGACACTTATTAAACTCTTGCGACAATCCAGGATAAAGATGGCAGTGGCTTAATCTGGGGTTGTGGGATTGGAAATGGTAAAACAAGATTATATTTTAGATATGTTTTGACACATAACCATATGTTTTCTTGATATTATCAGTAGGTACTATTTTAAAAATATCTCCACGATTATATTAAACCCTTTCTGATGCTATGTGGGGGCCTCATCCATCATAATAATTTTCCTATTACTCTCTTAGGTTGGAAGATATTGGACACTTTTTTTTTTGTTGTTGTTACATACTACACAAGTCCTCAACCTGTTTGGGAAATGCATAAAATGAAAATAGATATAATAAGAACAATTATGGCTTCTAGGAAGGATTTTCCAAGTGATCTGAAGAAGAAACTTCAGGAAAATGAATTATGTCCTTTAATGTGATATAAAAATTATGTGCCTCTTATTCCATGACAAAAGGCTAGTGACCATGCTTAGTACATTCTTTGGTCCTCAAACACAGTTGAACACAGGTTATAGGAAGAAATAACCTGTCAATTTGAAAAAAACAAAAACAAAAACGGATAGTTATTTTAGAATACATAAAGATTATGGAAGAGTTGACAGAGTTGCTCAGTACTATGGATGTTACAGATTTTCAAGAAGGTGTCGTAAATGGAAAAATTTGTTCTTCTGGTTTATGGAAGTTGCAGTTGTGAACAGCTACATACTTTACTCATTAGTTATGAAAGAAACTAGTGAAAAAGTGCAGACACACCTTTCTTATTGGAAAAATCTCATCACTCAGCTTGTGAGCAATATGAGGAACAGAAATTCAGGAAAGAGGGGAAAACTGTCATCTCTGACACTGAGGAAAGGCTAAACTAGAAAAGGAATTTATAACTCAAAATGAAAACACAAAAAATAAAGGATTTCATAGTTTTCAGCAGAAGAAATGAGAAAATTGGAAGGAAATAAACCATCATCTACTGTGAAACAAGAGAAATCCTGCAGATGGCTTCAAGAAGTATTATGCTCAAAAAAAAAAAAAAAAAATTACAAAGAAAAATAAACAAAACCACTTTTTTATGTAGCTTAGATAACAAAATCATATTTCTTTTAAATATGTAGTATAATTAGAAGTAATCACCAACCTTTTCCCCATCCAAAACTAAATAAAATCTGGGAAATATGCAGGTGGCAGAAAAATTGAATTGAATATCAATCTATGTGGTAAAATTAATCTCTCTATATTATGTCAAAAACTGTGGTTTAGAAAATTGGGGAAATGGAAAGGATGTATCATTTATGGAAGGGAGGACATATAACATAGGAGAACACTATCCATCCAGGGGTAATGGTTAATGGAAAGAAGGAAGATGACAAAAGTGGAAGGAGGCATTCTGATCTGTGACCCCTCAGCAGCATTGATGGGTAACTTTGCATTTTTCTCTCTATATATACACAAGGTGATTCCCTTAGAAATATCCCATCAGGAGCTTGGCACAGTGGTTTATTATTATAATTCTAACACTCTGGGAGGCCAAGACAGGTGGTCCTTGAGCTCAGGAGTTCAAGACTAGCCTAAGCAAGAGCAAGACCCCAATCTTTACTAAAAATAGAAATACTAGCAAGGTGTTATAGCAGGTGATTTTATCCCAGCTGTTTGGGAGGCTGAAGCAAGAGGATTGCTAAAACCCAAGAGGTTGAGGTTACTGTGAGCCATGATGACATGGCCTTCTACCTAGGGTGACAGAGGAAAAGGAAAAAACAATTTCCCATGAGAGTTTGTATTAGTTGATCACTTATATCTGGGTAATATTGATACTACAATTTCTAAATAGTTTAATCTTTCAAATCAATAGTTTCCTGAAATACATTGTCAGCCAACGTAGTTTAATGTAAACTGTATCTGGGAGATTCTCTAATCATCATACCTCTAAAACTTCACATTACTGTGACAGTATGAACTACATAATTTCCATTTCCTTTATTTATGTGTCCAGAATGTCAGAGATCAGTGGTTATGGGGCAATCTTGGAATTGGGCCACAATGGCCCATTAGAAATCCTAAGAAGTGCAAAGATCCACATTTTTTTATTTTTACAATCTGAACCAAAAAAAGTGTCACGTATAAGGGAGAGTTTCTGATTCTTAAAGGAAAAAATCTTACCAAAATCTCAAGAGATGGACTCAGAACACTGTAGAAATAACAAGCAGAAGTGTAGGCATTCACTCAGAAAGGGCTCAAACCTTTGGCTAATCATATTAATTTCCTGCTACAGAGAAACAAAGCTTGAAATAACATCCAAATAAGACAATCAGCTTGGCAACAGTAAAAATAAAATTTGCTCTTCTGCTAACCGGTATTAAGTTTATATTCAGAACTCCTTTAATATGCATAACTCTAGCAATGCAACCTCTGGAATTAGTTTTGCAGGGCAATGTTGCTACACCGAGGATGATAACTCAGACTTGTATTCAAGATATTAGCATTATATCCACAAAGATAAATGGATTTTGAGAATGAAGAGACTGTTATATGTATTAAGAGGAGAAATTTCAAAAGGATAGTCAAAAACTCTCTTCACTAAGTATCAGTGGTAGCTGTAGATTGATTTTAATCATATTCTGAGGTGAAAGAGAGAAGGCACTACACTTTAAAATATTGATTTCAGGCACCATGATATAATTGTTGTACTCTACTGATTATGCACCTCATATAGCGTGAGAGCTTGTAGAACCTTGTCACATTTTATCCATGACTTTTTTATTATGCCATAAAAGAAACATAGTCTTATACATGTCCTAACCCAATTTTACGTCTAGCTTTTCAGCAGGCTTACTAAAAATATAATCAAGTCATTCTTGGGGAAATATAGAAAGTGTCGCCTTACTCTCTGCAGTTTTACAATGTCATGTGCAATAAGGATTCCAAGAGTATACCCAGAGACCCTCTACAGACATGGTTAAATATTTCAGCCTTGGCTTCAGAGAAATTAGGAGACAGAACAAAAGTAGCTCATGGGGACATGCAAAGTTATTTAAGTTACCCTTTCTGTGCCCAGGTGAAATGACCCCAGATCCTAGAACACATGCCATACATGAGGCCTTAATGGTCATTGTAAAGTTAAAGAAAGCTGAATATTCCCCAAGCTTGGATTGAGCATAGTAAGGGGACGTGATAGGAACAAAGAGGCTGAAATTGTTCAAACATCAATTAACATTGCTAAAGGAAGGATGAATTGAAAAAATAAGTGTTTCAAACCAGGAAGAAGCAAAGGTAAAGAGTTAATCTCAGAGAAGGAATTAAACAAACAAGCCACGTTCAGTTGGAGGAACTTCTGATATTGCAACAGGTGTGAGTGGAATTAAATGGTGCTCACTAAAAGCCGCAGTGCTGTTCTGGAGGATTTAGACACTCAGTGTTCAAGCATTTTTTTTTTTTTCCTGAACTAGTTCAAATATATTCAGAGAAATGTTGTCTGATGAAGGATAGATAGTAGAGGTTGCTTTGCAATGTGCAATTGCATAACTTGATTTACTGGAAGGTTAGTTTCCCCCTACTTATGCTTCAAAAATAACAAGGTCTCTGCAAGATCCTTTACCACTAACAAGATAGAATATTTGTATTTTTACTTATTTATTTTGTTTGCTATTCTGGGGTTTTAGGATCTGAATTGGTGTTTTGACTAAAATTGGTATTTTCATAAGGTCTGGGATAGGTTTCTTCCATCTTACACCTTTTATATGAATTAAATAGAAAAGAAACTCTGTTTTCGAGAACTCTTAAAAGTTCTTCCTATTTTCACACTTAAGTAACCTCTTAGTTCTTTCACTCTTATTTTCTTTTTATTTTCTGTTTTGTTTGTTTGTTTGTTTGTTTGTTTGTTTGCAGTTTTTTGCCGGGCCTGGGTTTGAACCCACCACCTCTGGCATATGGGGCCAGCACCCTACTTCTTTGAGCCACAGGTGCCACCCACACTCTTATTTTCTGCATATTTATTAACCAGTCATTTTTACTCAAACATTCTTATTCCCATTCCTGCTTTTTAAATCAACCAAGTCAATTTCCAAATCATCCAAACTTAGTATTTATATGCATACACACATACGTATGTGTGTGATCATGCAGTGGAAATAGTGGCCCTTAGAAATAACCTCTGTATTTAGGGAGTAGCAACTACTGATTTCTGTGCTCCAGAAAAACTCTTAGATATTGTTATCCATGGTTTGATACATTCACAGAACAACAAATGTGACCAGTTTTGGTTTTCCGTCTCACATAGAATTAATCACCCATATGCTTTTATTAAAGGCTTGTCACTCACAATGACGAATATCCTAATTATCATATATGATTGACATTATTTGTAATGCTCTGATTGCTATGGCTTGATTGGGTCCCCTTAAGTTTGTTTATATGTGGAAACTTAATCTACAATATGGTGGTATTTAGAGGTGGGGCCTCTTGGGAGGTATTTGTATATGGGAACATCTCTTATAAATGAGTTAATGCTGAAAGGGAGTTCAGGCTGGGTGCGGTGGCTAATGCCTGTAATCTCAGCACTTGGGAGGCCAAGGCAAGTGGATGGCCTGAGCTTCCAGATTAGAGACCACCCTGAGCAGAAAATCTCTAAAAATATCCAGGCATTGTGGTGGGTGCCTGTAGTCCCAGCTACTTGGGTGGCTGAGGCAAGAGAATTGCTTAAGCCCATGAGTTTGAGGTTGCTGTGAGCTATGACACCATGGTAGTCTACCAACAGTGACAAGAGAGGCTCTGTCTCAAAACAAACAAATAAAAAAGGTGGTGGAGGGGTGCATTCACAGGAGCCAGTTTCTTATTAAAAAACAACAACAACAACACAGTTTGGCCCTCTCTTGCTCTGTCTGGTTATGCCTTTACCCTTCTGTCATGGAATAAGACATCAAGAAAGTCATTGCAAGATGTTCCCATCTTGAACTTGGACTTTCCAGTCCTCAGAGCTGTGAGCTAATAAACTTATGTTCTTTATAAAATACCCAGTTTGTGGTGATCTGTTCTAGCAACACAAACAGACTAAAACACTGGGTAAAGGAGAACAAAAGAGGGAGGATAGCAAAAATTTGCTTTGGAGATAGATTAAAATCATTGGCTACTTTTCCATAAAGACTGTCTATGAGCTTAAGCTATTTCCAGAAAACTACCCTTCAGAGTCTGGACTTCACTTACAGAAGATTGAATAAGCATGCCAATTTCTGCTTACTGATTTTTCCTGTTAAGTCAGTTCTTGGTATAACTAAAATTTGTTGTAAGAGACAAACAAGATGAATCATAGGCTAATCATTAGACATTAACTCTTCTTGAAAATAAAAATCAGATATTGCTAAAGTTTTTATGATGAAGATTGGAACAGTGGCAGGCAAATAGTTATTTCTTCAGCCTACATGCTCACAATCTTCTCAACTCTAATTGGAAAATTGACACTACATGATGACCTTTATTTTTTGTTGTCCTCTCTAGTTTTATGCATCGTAACTCTTTTATTTCTAGCCTTGATTTTGCAAGGGCATATAACATTGATAACAAATATATTCTAAGGTGATACATTCAGTGCATTCCACAAGTACAGCTACAACAGAAATTCTTAAATCAGTCATTATTTCTCTCAAATTGTGTTCTTCCGCCTCTATGCAAAGTGCTAAAAGGCAATTAATGATGCTACTATCCATGAAATACCTGGCCTAGAAAATCATATGTGATCCTTCATTCTTATATCTCACTTATGATAGTTAAATTAGCCCTATTATCCATGTTCCAGAAGGATTTCTGAAATATTGATTTCTCTTCACTGTATATGCCCCCACATTTATTGAGTTTTTCTTCAACTCTGTCATTAAACATTATAATATTTTCTTAACTATTCTTGCTCCCTCCAGTCTTTCTATCAGACCAATATTTCCTTCATTTAAACTAATTTTCTTAAAGGTAAACTAGTTCATTAACTTTACTAAAGTAGCAAATTTAAGGACCCTCCATGGCAGACTGTAGCTTTATTTCTACATAGTGAGTCCTTCCCAATTTGGTTATGGCCCTCTCCTTCTCAGAGTTGGCACCTGCCATTTATCCCTCAGATAGTTTGCTTTATCCATAAGCAGTTACTACATCTCAAGAATGTGCCAGGAATTTGCATGTTACCACATTTTTATACATACGATTTGTTTTCTTTCTTTAGGAATTTTTCCCAAATTCCTCACTACATCCATGAATAAACTTTGCAAATTACACAAGTTTGGGGTTTGACACATTTGTGAAGCTTTCTGTGCCTTCTTTTAACATGCTCAATGTGCACACTATGTCAGAAATTATATGGGAAGACTTCAATTACAACACATGCCACACTTCCTGTATTTGTAATATGTCTATCACTAAATATCCTTTATTTATTTATTTATTTATTTATTTAGTTAGTTAGTTAGTTAGTTTGCAGTTTTTGGCCGGGGCTGGGTTTGAACCTGCCACCTCCAGTATATGGGGCCAGCGCCCTACTACTTTGAGCCACAGGGGCCGCCCTAAGTATCCTTTCTAATACAAAATAAATATATCTTGTTCAACTTTGTATATTCAGTACCTAAAATTATTCCTGGAAATTTAATTAACATTTTTTTATTGAATTAACTAAGTAATGAGTTAGATTATTTTTTCTATAGCTGAGTCATTGTCTCGTACAGTAGTTCTAATATTTGGGTTATTATCATTTAACATCATATTCAAAATTCTACCTTGTAATTCACTTAATATTCCTCTTTCTCCAACTCTACCTTATCCTGATATTCCTTCTGAATAAAATTATGTTCTGTCTTCTCAGTACCTGTACACAGAATGTTTTCTTCTGATGTGTATGGAATCCCATGAAACTACTTCAAGATACCTGGAATTTACTAGTTCCTAGGAAAAGTCACTGATACCCAATAGTGTACTTGTTTTAATGTTGGTTTTGGACCTTGAATGGAAGTCATATTCAATTCTAAAAATTTGATCAGATGTCGCATTCCTGGATTATACAATTTCCTATTTTTATCCTTCAATGACTTTTATTCATCAATAAACCAAAGAGGTATGTATTACCTTATACATTATGAGAAGAGTAAATCAGTAAATCATTTGGGAGTATATCTATATATATGTGCATATAAAAAACAAAAATACTATGCAACTAGGTTCTTAAAAAGTTGTAAAATATTGAGTTCTTTTGAAAGAGATTTGTCTTCAATAACAAGATGACAGCTCTCTTCAATAGCATATAATTTGCTTTTTGTAAATCATTTTAAAATTACTTGCTGAGGATCATGTATTTGTTCAATGTTGGTTCATACACATATACTTGAATTTATGTCTTCAATTCATACTTAAATACAAAGAACAGCAAACAAGTCACTAGTTCATAAAATATCACATTTCATCCCAAATTATGGAGTATATATATGGCTTAAACTGACAGTTTAAAACATTGTGCTAGAGAAAATAATGTAACTGAGAATTGTTACTTTTATTCATGATGTATTTTTTATAGTTGTACTAGCTTTTGAAAGTCTGTCAGTGTTGGTTGACAGGTAGAATTTTATTGTTGTTCTAATAGACATTACTGAACGTGAATGAATGAAAAGGGCATTATCTTTAATATGAAATAATTAGAACATTTTATTTCTTACTAAATTTACCAGTGGACACCAAAATGTTGCATCATATATTTTATGATGTTCTGCTTATGAAACTTTGCTTCAACTAAAAGAAATTCATTGAACTTTCTTTTAGAAAGAGAAGGGAACTTTCGCCGAGGTTTTCTCTGAGATTTTTTGGTGCTTTACAGGAAAGTATTTTTTGAAAAAGCCATTTTCCTACCCCAAGACACACTGGATGTATTTTCCCTGACTCTAACAGGGCAAGGAATGTAGCTAGAGATTGGGTGAACTGGGCTTGGGTGCCCTCTTCCCTGACCAGGCCACCCTCTCCTCATTCCCATAGCACCTTGTCTGTCTGTGTACCTGCCTGCCTTCCCGCCCACTAACTTGCCTACCCACCAGCATTTTGCAGCCCACTCTGGCCTCCACCTAGGGGGCTGAGACCACCATCTTCCTGCCTTAAGAATGCCCTTTTAGTATCATCATCCCAGTCTGAGGGTGTACGGGAGAGAGGAAGGGAGTTTTAGCCCATAGAACTTGGAAGACTGAGAGATCATCCAGTGCAGCCTCCTGATGTTATAGAGAAGAAGACAGATGTCCAAAGAGGGACTTGCTCAAGGTCATAAAGCCAAGGTAAAACTGGAACTGCAGCCCTATCCTCAGCATGCCTCACTGCCACTCCCAGTGCAGGGGGCCCCATAAAAAGGTCATATCTTATGTGTGCATCTGGCTCCCTGGCCTGCTGGTCACTTTAGAAAAAGAATAAAAACAGGTAACTTTACCATCAACAATCAGAAAATAAATATATTCTATTTTATATATAGGTTTTCATATATAGGATATATATATATATATATAAAACCTATATATGAAAATTTTGATCATTTGGAAAAGTAAGGGGTATTGAGAAGTTCTAATGTACACATTTTAAAAATATGCAACATTATTAATCTTATGTTAGTGTTTACCTATTTTTTAAACAAAGAAAGACTTTCTGTCTTTTCAACCGTAATACTTCTGTTGCTACCTCTAATTATTTGTAGACATCTTTTTGAATTTTGTTTCTGAAAATCTAAATTGATGTCTTGGAATAAGTATTTTTTGCAAAAGCCTATATAATTCTTCTCATCACACACAGAGAGAAAACAGCATCTGGATAATAAGGAGACAGTGGTAGGCAGAAATCTAAGACGATGCCCCGAGTTGTCTATAGGCTACTTTCCTTTATTTAATCAAACACCAGAAACTTGTAGAGGGATTTTCCAGTTGTAATTAAAGTCTCAAATCAATTGGCCTTTGGATAAGGGGATTATCCTTGTGGTTCTGACCTAAGCACATGAGCCCTTTATGCTTGGAAAGTTTTCTCCAGCTGGTTACAGAATAGAAAGTAAGAGAGATTCACTCCATGTGATTTAAAATAAACCAAACACCTACGTTGTAAACTGCTAGGGAAACCACGTGGAAAGGAACAGAAAACAGCTTTGGCAATGATCAGGAAAATAGTGACCACAGTCCTACAACTACAAAGATATAAATTTTGCCCACAGCTAGGATATTAGATTTCTGTGACTGTTATATCAATTTATCACAAAGTGTGTTGCTTAAAGCAAAAGCTATGTATTCTAGCACAGTTTTGAAAGCTAAAACTTTCAAGTCTAAAATCTGTATCACTGAGCCAAAATTAAGTTTTCAGTAGACTCTCTGAAGGCTCAAGAGGAGAATGTGTTCCTTGACTCTTCCAGCACCTGGGAGCTTCCTGCATTCTGTGGCTTGTGGCCACATCACTCTGATCTCCAACGTCAGGGTCTCAAATCTCTCTGTTTTTTTTTTTTGTTTGTTTGTTTTTTTAAGATACAAGAATCTCACTTTGTCGCCCTCAGTAGATTGCTGTTGTATCACAACTCACAGCAACCTTCAGCTCTTGGGCTTAGGTGATTCCCTTGCCTCAGCCTCCCGAGTAGCTTGGACTACAGGCACCCGCCACAACACCCGGCTAGTTTTTGTTGCAGTTTGGCTGGGGCTGGGTTTGAACTCACCATCCTCAGTATATGGAGCCAGATGGCACCCTACCTATGGAGACAAGGTGCCGCCCAGCATCTCAAATCTCTATCTGCTCCGTCATCACATGGCCTTTCTTGCTGTGTAAGTGCCTCCCTCTTGATTGCAGTTAGGGATCACCAGGATAACCTGAAGATATTGACTTTGCCTGGTCAGTTAGCATTCACAGGTTCCAGAAATTAGTATCTGGATACCTCTTGGTGGGTCCTTCTCCAACCTTACAGTGAGCTTGGAAAAAGAGTGCCAGGGTCAGATGGAAACTGCAACCCCAACAGATGCTTTGATTTCATCTGATGAGATCTAAGCAAAGAACAGTTATTTCATGCCTAGATCTCTGTAACTGCGAGTTAATAAATGAATATTGTTTTACATTGCTGTTTGTTTTTGTTACATGACAATAGAAAAAACAATACAGAGATGATTTTTTTCTTGAACTGATTGGTCCATAATCTTCCCTTTCTTTAAAACTTCTCCTTTTATGTTACCCAGCTCAACAAAGAGCATTTCCTTTCACTCAGAAGTGCTCATCATAAATTTGTGAGTTTTCAGGGACTTTGCTCTTAAACTCTTTCCGCATAAAGTTATCAAAGAGAATGTGTTATATTTCTTTAATATTTCAAATCTATCATTTTCATCATTACTGCCACAATCTTCAGTCACTCTGTGTGTAAATACCTTCTTAACTCTAGCATCAACATTTCCAACCTGCTTGAACTTATTTTTAACAAGGCTGAAAAATGGACAAACCTAAATATCAAATCTAATTATAATAACACTTTCCATCTGAATATCCTCTGTAAAATTTAGATAAAAAAATACCTAAGGTCCTTATCATAATTATGTATAATTTGCACATACTATTAAAGCAAAACGGTGATATTTTGTTTTCATCACATAGCCACTTTGCACCCTGAGAATATGAACCCTTATCCTCTGTAGTTAAATGACCTTTTATAGAAAAGTTCTAGAGCCCTGTGCTATTCTGTTCGTATGGCACTCTCTGACCCTTGACCATGGGCTCAGCTGGCTAACTGTGAGGACCCTGTGGTAAAATTACAAATAACCTCTTAGGATCTTATTTGCTAACCCAGGCTGAAGTAGATACTTCTCATTTGCCTCCATAGTTATTCCACCAACATCACTAAATATTTCTTACCTTGGGGCCATGCCATTGTTTCATTCTTTTATCGATACTCACTGCCTAATAGAGTGTCTGGCATGTGGTTGTTTCTCAGTAAATGTTATTAAGTGAAGGGTATAAAGTTATAAATTAGGTAACTCCTGAATATATATTGGATGTTTATTTCTCTCTAGCTGACTTCTAAAGAGTGTTTAATTCAAGAAATAGCAATCTTTCAATCTCATATATTTCTCAATTTCGTAGGATTGTCAAAATATGTGCTTTTATATTGGTCAGACACATGTAACTCTGACTTACAAGTAGGTATATACCCCACATGCAGCTGACTATCCTGAGTATATTAAGGATTTAATAGATTGTTTGCCTTTAGTAATGCATTATAAAAGAAAGGGAGGAAGAAATGAGAAAATGAAGAGAGGCTAATGAGTGATTTTAGGAAAATTAGATTTTAAAAGAAAATACCATGGAATGTGGTTGGAGGTGAAGATGTGAGTGTTTCTTTCTTTGTTTATTTTTGTATTCTTTTAAAATGTCTCTCATTAGAGGATGAGAGATTCAAAATAAAATCTAGAAACATAACTGAAAGATCAAGCTTACCAAAAACATGCAAGGTGACATCATGAAGTTCATAGAAGGGGCTATTGTCCTCTGTGGACAAGTTTAAACAGGGAAAAGGAGAAAATAGAGGGAAGTTTCAACAGATGGCTTCTATTTTCTTTTTTCAATGAAACAAGAAACAAGATTGTCTGTCTAGAGTAGAAAATGCCGGTGGGATTCTCTGCTTAAGGAATGGTGTTTGGGAAAGATTTGAAACAGTGTCTTTCAGATGACTGAAGCAAACACTGGTGATCAAAAATGAAGCCTTCAAATTCAGAACCATAGCAAAATTGCAAGGGGCAAGTTGCAGTGTTTTCTTTGCAAATCTTTGCGTTTATCCCTCCTTATATTTGCCAGATTAAGAACAATAAAATACAGGTTTATTTGTTGTTAAGATGAAGGCTGCATTTCTGACACTACTATACCACTTACAAATAATTAATTTAAAAATTTTTAACAAAAAATAGTGAGTACAGAAACAATATAAAATAAACCAAACTTACCTTACGAGTTTGGTTTATGTAAAGTCATACATGCACACACACACACACACACCCCCCACTTCAGTATCATGTTATAAATTATTAAATGCTAATAAACAGATGATATTGATCATAATGCTAAGGATATCAGGGAGATACTACGCATTAGAAAAGTGGCCAAGTAGATTACTCCTGCTGGATAAATATTATGTATTTTTTCCATTACAGGTGGCCAAATGCATCATTGTATAAGCTCTATTGATATCTCTGCATTCTAACTTTGCAAAGAGCCTTTTGGTATGAACAGGATACCATTTAATCAAGGGATTAAAAGCAGACAAAATTGTGCTGGAGGGGGAGACTTGGAAAAGTCAAAGGTTACAGTGTGAACTATTCCATAAATTATCTGTACCAAGGGGAGTCATTGCTGAGTTTCATGACACGACTCTAGACATAAAAAATCATATGAAGCCCTATATGTTAATTTCATATTAAAGAATATTAAAATACAAGAGGAATTGGATCTGTATTAGGGCATCATCATGCTCCACATTCAATCATGTTTCCACAAATTTTTCTAACTTGCATTTCTTTTCTGTGTGTTTGACTATTGTGGGGGGTATTTTTATGCCTACTATACAGTGATAATTATTCCCATCACAAAGAGCAGCACTTTTATCAAGAACTCTGCAACAGAATCAGTGCTACAATTCCTTCATTAAAACTGTTAAGTGAATTTGCCAATACTTGCTTTATTGACAAGAATTGTAAAGCTGTTGTCACTTCTGAAAAGTTTCTCATTATTAAAAAAAAAAAAAAAAAACAACACCTGCTTCAAATTTAAAAATATGTATCTATTAACGCACTGACATAATATTTTTATAATGTCTATTTCAAAATATATTTTTAGGACCCCTAGGAAATCTAGGGCAGTAGGATAGAGCAAACCTGACACACGGTCCTGGCTTTGACATTTAGGCAATTCAAATCCTTTTTGAGCTAAATTCTCCAAAAGTGTAGAACTAAGTAAACTCGAATTATGTGAGTATATGGTCCATACTTACGAGAAAGCTTGCAGATAATAAATAAATATTGGATGAAGCATTTTAGGTATAAGAAATGTTGAAAAGACAAGCTGTTTATTCATTTTCTCAACATGTATTTATACTATCCTACTGCTAGTTGTTGAGAAAACACAGAGAAAAAAAATTCTCCCTGGATTCAATGCCAAAAAAAGTGGAATTCTATGATGTATTTGTATTTAAAAAATTACAAATAGTTTATTTTTACTATAACAGAGAGAGTAAAGGTTTGTGACAGTGTTTAGAGAGATGGTCAAGATCTCCATCATGATAGGACTTTATAAAATGAATAAATTCTTTTAGACGTCCTTATATTACTTCTAGAAATCATGTACATTTGATCATAAAATAAAATATGTATATGTCAATATTAAGAGATATTTAGTCTAAGGATCCAAATGGGATCCCCTTTGGATACATCCATAGTTTAGAAAGAAATTATTTCAATTAAATGAAACAGTGCATTAGGTGTACATATTGTTGGTTACCCATTATCTGAAATGCTTGAGATTAAAAATGCATTGGATTACAGTGTTTTATTGATTTTGACCATTTCAACAATACTTATTGGTTGAGCATCACAAATCTGAAAATTCAAAATACAACATTCTGTAATGAGCATTTCCTTGGAGTATCATATTGGTTCAGGGGGGAGGTTTTGGTGTAGGGAGGGTAATGGGTGGAGCAACATCTATGATGCATCTTAGAATGGGTACAGGTGAAACTTACTAAATGCAGAATACAAATGCCTACACACAGTAATTAAGAAAATGCCATGAAGCCTATGTTGAACAGTTTGATGAGAATATTTCAGATTGCATAGGAAACCAGCACATTGTACCCCTTTATTGCACTAATGTACATAGCTATGATTTAACAATAAAAATAAATAAATTTTAAAAGAAAAGGTAAAACAAAACAAAGACAAACAAACAAACAAAAAATGGGGGAATATGTAGCCACCTATGTAACAGAATATGTAGCAACTTATGTAACAGGATATGTAGCAGCTTATGTGACAACATATTTAGGGATCTATGTGGCAACCTATGTAGCAACCTGCCCTGCAAGGTGTGTAGGAACACAGACAGCAGGCTTGCAGAGACAAAGTGGCAGTTTTTTTGAAACATATAAGCAATCACTAGAGGTTACACCACTTTGGAGATTGTAAGTATTCTACAGGTTGTGTGCCAGGAAACAGGGTCAAAGACCCAATACAGGGTGTTCATGTGCGTTTGTACATGAACTTTATGGACATCCTGTATAAAATAGTTGTTTATTTTAAATTGCACACAAACTTTACAGATTCCGAGTATATATTTCACAATGGCACAGTGATACAAGTATCTTTGGTGGAGAGTTAGGTGAAGGGGCTTCCTGGGATGACTTTTCTCCTTGGTATCAAGGTGTTTGTCTTCTAGAACCTTTTCTGGAATGCCAAAGGGACTCTGGAATCCTCCAGGCATCTCAACGCTCTCCCAGAAACCACCAGCTACTGGAGGGATGGGACAAATAAGGAATGGGTTTTGTGAATGTCTGCTCAGGGGCCTGGCTTCCCTCTGACACTGCTGTGGCTCAGACACTGTGTGGTATATACGTGGGCTGGGATGGAGGCATTTGCCTCACAAGAATCATGGGCCCGTTGTCACAAGGAGGTAAGTTCTTGCCTCGAGTGCTTCTGTATGGGACCAAATATGGGAACAACCAACTATTTGGAACTTAGGGAGACAAAGACAGTGACTCTAGCATCTAGATCAGCGGTTCTCAACCTGTGGGTCACGACCCACAGGGAGTGTATTAAAGGGCCACGGCATTAGGAAGGTTGAGAACCACTGATCTAGATGCATGGAGCAGGTGAATTAACACTCACCAAACAAAACCGGCAAGAGGTGCTTTTCCTACACCTCCCGTCACTCCTCCCCTGACCTTAGGCTGTGCCAGAACAGCCCTGCAAATGCACTCCTAGCTCTTGCACACTGGGTGTGCACAGAGGCCCCCTGACTTTTCTGTGCCATTTGCCAGGCTTTCCTGCAGTCGGTCTTCTGCCCCTCGCTCAGGAATGTGCTGGGTTTTATCTCCAGCTATTGGAAGAAACTCCTTTCTTTTAGCACCAGGCATAAAGATGCCTGAAATTTCTCTGTCTTCTGGGCCAAGAATTTTCACTCTTTTCATAACTTACTCATCCTAGGTATCCCCTTTCTTTTTGTGACATTCAAGAAAGAAATCCTTTGAGGGACCATTGAGGTATTCAGCACATGGTCTCCACCACTGGCCTGTAAGGAGATGGCTTGAGTGTCTGCATGAATTTGAGAATGGGGAAGTCTTCCCTGTTTTCTATGTGTACGGTTGGTATTATGTACACAATCACTGGCCTTTCACATTATTGCTTCCTCAAAGTTCATTAATTCGGTCCATTATTCTATTCACTGATGTTCTGTCTTGCAGCAAATTAAGTAACCAGTCCAGGCTTGGTGTTGTCTGAGCTTCCTGGAGCTGAGGTTTTACATTGATACAGAGAATATTCTCGCTCATTGTTGTTTGAAGCATTGCTTGCATTTCTTTTCTCTTCTCCTTCTGGAATTCCCATTGCACATGTGTTTCTCCTTCTGTAGTCTTCCCAAGGAATTGCTTCAATTCTATTCTATGGGCTTCCTCCTTTTTCTCTTTGCTTTTCAATTTTGGAGGTTTCTCCTGAGAGCCTCAAACACAGAGACCTTTTCTTAGCTGCATCAAATCTGCTAATAAGACCATCAAAGGCATTCTTTTTCTTTTTCTTTTTTTTTTCTGTGACACCGGCTTTTGATCTCTAGCATTGCTTTTTGGTTATTTCTCAGAATTTCCATCTTTCTCCTTATACTGGTTTGCTGTTTTTGCATGTTATCTACTTTATCCAATAATTCTCTTTGCCTAGAAATCATAGTTTTAAAATCCTGGTATAATAATTTCAACAACTCTGCTGCCTGATTCTTCAAACTGTGTTTATTGCCTTTTAGTACTCTTTGCGATTTATTCTTGATAGCAAGGTGAAGTACCAGGTAAGAGGAACTGCTGTAATTAGGTTTTCAGTGATATGGTGATGAGGGGCAGGGGCAAGGGAATCCTTCAACAGTCCTCAGATTGGGTCTCTGCCTTAGGTTTAGCTTGTGTCCCTGGACTGTGATCATCACCAGTGCTTCTCAATTTTTCACCTCCCATAAGGTGACTCAAGAAGGCTGGAAAGGGTAGT
The DNA here is from genome assembly GCA_963574355.1 of Loris lydekkerianus. Classification (NCBI taxonomy): domain Eukaryota; kingdom Metazoa; phylum Chordata; class Mammalia; order Primates; family Lorisidae; genus Loris; species Loris lydekkerianus. Next base: position 30,319 of record CAUYPK010138258.1, read on the forward strand.
TAAACTCTGACCCGCAGACTAGGCTGTGGCTAGCTAGTTTCCCTTAAGGGCAGACCTTGTGAAGAATGGAATGCTCTGGTATATTTCAAAATAGTTCCTCCCACCGTCCCCCTCCTAGGAACGGGAACCTGGTTGATTTCCAGGAGGTAAAATTCCACAAAATTTTGGCCCCTACCCCAACTCCCCTGCCCTGTGACTGGTCCAGCTAGAGTTTTTAACTGCGAACTTGTCTACCACTGAGCCTCCAGTAGTTCATTAATTATACTTCAAGTTTCCTAACCTTGACACTGGTCCCCATGGAAGTTGCTATTCAATAGATTTCTGCTCTGATAAATTGTAATTCACTTGTCTGTATGTGCAATTGTGTGGGCAGCAGTTTGGCTGTTCTTACTCCTCTGACGGAGCTAAGAAGAAGAGGTCTTTGTTGATTTTTCAGTTTGGTCAGCTTCTCACTTGGTAGGATGGAGGGAAGACTTCTAAGCTCATTATGTGCTGGGCCAGAAACTAGAAGTTTGCTAATATTTTGTGAGTAAAACGTTTTCAGTACTCCAAGACCAACTTCTGTACTTATATTAAAATCATACTTTTTTGTTGTGCCTCAAAGATACTGTTAACTCTGAATTCATTAGAGGATTATTTAATTATGCTAATATTTTGTTGGAGATTATGTGCAGGTATGATATCACCATGGCAATAGATATATAAGTATTTACCACCCATATTCATTCTCTTTCTTCTGATAAAAAACATTAACCTGATTTTTGTCTAGAGAACCAAATTCTATCCCTCTGTCAATCTACCTGCTTCTCAAGGTAGTGGTCTCAGGTGCTGAGTTTGCCAGCATCATAGTCCCTTAGCTATACTGGATGGTCTAAAGCTGTTCTACAGCCCCGCTGAGAGTGAGATCTCCCTCTTCCTCATGGTCTAAAGCTGTTCTACAGCCCTGCTGAGAGTAAGATCTCCCTCTTCCTCTTGGTCTAGAGCTGTTCTGCAGCCCCGCTGAGAGTGAGATCTCCCTCTTCCTCTTGGTCTAAAGCTGTTCTACAGCCCCGCTGAGAGTAAGATCTCCCTCTTCCTCTTGTTCTATAGCTGTTCTACATCCCCGCTGAGAGTAACATCTCCCTCTTCCTCTTGGTCTAGAGCTGTTCTACAGCCCCACTGAGAGTAAGATCTCCCTCTTCCTCTTGGTCTAGAGCTGTTTTACAGCCCCGCTGAGAGTAACATCTCCCTCTTCCTCTTGGTCTAAAGCTGTTCTGCAGCCCCGCTGAGAGTAACATCTCCCTCTTCCTCTTGGTCTAGAGCTGTTCTGCACTCCCGCTGAGCGTAAGATCCCCCTCTTCCTCTTGGTCTAGAGCTATTCTACAGGCCCTCTGAGAGTAAGATCTCCCTCTTCCTCTTGGTCTAGAGCTGTTCTACAGTCCCGCTGAGAGTAAGATCTCCCTCTTCCTCTTGGTCTAAAGCTGTTCTACAGTCCCACTGAGAGTAAGATCTCCCTCTTCCTCTTGGTCTAAAGCTGTTCTACATCCCCGCTGAGAGTAAGATCTCCCTCTTCCTCTTGGTCCAAAGTTGTTCTACAGCCTCACTGAGAGTAAGATCTTCCTCTTCGTCTTGGTCTAGAGCTGTTCTACAGTCCCGCTGAGAGTAACATCTCCCTCTTCCTCTTGGTCCAAAGCTGTTCTACAGCCTCACTGAGAGTAAGATCTTCCTCTTACTGTTGGTCTAAAGCTGTTCTATAGTCCCATTGAGAGTAAGATCTTCCTGTTGATGTTGTGTTTGAACCATTTGAAAATAAAAGGTTTTTTGTTTGTTTGTTTGTTTCTCACTATTCTGGAATCTTGTATAAATAAATTAAGGCTTGACCTGCTAGGGTACTGTTTTTCAACCTTTTTTTTTTTTTTTTTATTTTACAGCACACTTGAACCTATAAACTTCTGTGCACTCTTAAATTATGTTGGTACAGAAAGTGTTGAGAAAAAGAATATACTTACTGTGCTTTGAACTTCTTTCGAAATAGTTTAATTATCTTTAACATTTTTTTGTGGCACACAAAAAAGATCCTAAGATCCTCTTACAGCATACTGGTTGAAAATCACCATGCGATGGTCACCATAAGTTATAGGTTCTACCTGAAATAGCACAGAAGAAAATCAAAGCAAAAAAGAAGACAAAGCAACTTCTGATGATGTTATGTTAGGTCCACCCAGGCTCAAAGAAGTCTCCAACTGGAGGTTCTTTCAGTCCCCAGAGCCAATGGGTATCCCTTTTATTTTTTCCCAAGCTGATTGAATTGAAGTTTTATGACTCTTGCAAATTCAAAAGCCCTGGCAAATAAAATGTTCTGTTAATTAAATTCAGCTGTATCACAATTCTAATAGTGGCCTACAAGTCAATCAGCAGATATCAAAATCCCACTATAATGATCAGATTATAAATGGGTTCTTTTTTTGTCCTATCTTCAGAATTTTCAAAAGTGCTCTCTCACTTATAAATTAAGCCACTGCCTTTTCTAGACAAGAATTTCTTTCATGCCATCCCAGCAAATCTGCCTCTGTGCTCTCAGAGGCAGAACTGGTTCTCAATTGTGTGAAGAGTCCCTGCTGCCAGTTCTGCTCCATTTTTTCCTGGCAGCTCCAGCATCCAATCAAGATTTCTGGATCTTTTCCAATAATAACACCGTTTAGAAATACTCTGCATTTTCCGTCCTTGAATAATGTATCAATCTCCTTAAAAGAGGAAATATTCTTACAGACCCCCAAAGTTGATTAAAGTTTTTATAATAATTTTACCTAAATACATGCAAACATAAAACCCTACAAACTCTTGGGTTTATTGCTTCTAGACAACTATAAAAATAAATTTACATATCAAATGTACAATAAACTACAAAACCAAAATGAAATTGAAACTGGCCACATTGGCTTAATGAGACAGAGGAGGAGAGAGTCTTTCTGAAGCCTCCTGGCTGCTCACAGCTTGGGAGGGACACGGCTAATGACTCTGAGTTCTGAGCTTAGCATTATTAGAGGTGATTTTTTTCCTGGTGGGCTCTGGATTCCCCAGCACTTTTCTGTATTTAGACGACTCCACTGCTTCATTAGCCAGGCTTCCCCTAAGTCACTGGCCTCTACTCAACACAACTACAACTGTTATTTATGAAGACTCTCTGCTGTTGCTTCCTGAGTCGGTGACTATTAAAATTGTACTAAATGCAGTATCAGCATAATAATGGACATTCAAACTGTGAGAAATCAAATCACAGGATGATCCACAATAAAGTGGTCAGCTAAGGATCTAGAAAATGCATATATCATTTTAAAACAACTTTATTGAGGAAGAGTTTACATACAATAAAATATACAAAATTTATGTACTTGCATGAATTTTGACAAATGTATATACCTCTGTAAACTACACACCAATCAAAATATACATGGTTACCTCTCAGAAACTCACTTTCTGTCCATTTCTGACGGTCTCCTATCTGCTGGGTATGAAAGTTGTCCGAATTAAATGGAGTTACTGATGTGAAAAAACCCCTGACAAATAGAGCCAGAGAAGCCGTGAGGAGAGCACTCTCCTGCCTGTGTGCCTAGTAACTACATAAAAACCACAACCCGCACAGAGGCCATTGCAAACTTTACACAGAAATTACTTCTGCAAGGACATCTGCCCAACCTCAGACTGGTGTCACCCTTGTTACTGATCTCTATAGACAATAATAATAATTTCAAAGCAATTATGTAATCCTCATTTTTTTCTTTCTGCTTTCTAACCCATTTGCACCTGCACCCTACATAACCCCAGCAATATTCTTGGATTACAGGATTAATGAGTGAAGGGGTTTATCTTCGCCTTTCAATTTTCTTTCTTTCTTTTCTTTTTCTTTTTCTTTTCTTTTTTTTTTTGAGACAAAGTTTCATCTTGTCACCTTCCATAGAGTGCTGGGACATCACAACTCACAGCGACCTCTAGCCTCGTGGGCTTAGGTGATTCTTTTGCCTCAGCCTCTCAAGTAGCTGGGACTACAGGACTACGTTGCCTGCCACAACGCCCGGCTATTTTTTTGTTGCAGTTTGGCTGGGGCCGGGTTCAAACCCACCACCCTTGGTATATGGGGCCAGTGCCCTACTCACTGAACCATAGGCACCACCTGCCTTTCAATTTTCTCTAGACTCAACTGATCTGCCGGCCCATATGGGTGTTAATAATTTGGATGGTTTTTCCTTACCCCAGCAACTATTTTTGCCCAGCTAGCCTATACTTGGACATAGCTGGCTATCAACCTTAGTAGTGATGGAATGCGTGCTCCAGCCCTTGCTCCCCAAGGATGGCTTGCCTTTAAGAGTTATAGTTCTTTCCAAGTACTTTGCACCCGCAGCTATTCAATGATTTTTTTTTAAAGCTTAAAATATTTCCTGTGCTTTTTTTTTGTTTGTTTAAAAAATGGGATGATTTCTTTTTTAACATCATTCTGGTTACTATCTGGAAGTGGAACTTGCTTATACATGTATGATTTTAAAAAGTATTAGACGAACAAAACAAAGAAACTTAAAATCAATGAAACAAATACAAAGACCTCGAAAATTATGCACCTCCAAATGTCAGGGTCCTCAAGTCCTAGTCAGGAGAATAAAAAATTGTAGTTAATCGCAATCCTCTACCAGGTGAAGTTCATAGGGACATTTTTTCACCCATCAGTCATTACACAGACTATCAAGACTGACAGTCACTAGTCCTCCTAGTTAATGCAGAAAACTGAAAGCTGGATCCTCAGGGCAAGGACTGAGTTAAAAAGTTAAGTCTCTGTTTTTCTTATTTTGGACTCTCTCTGTTTGGTATTGCCAGATAAAATCATAAAATGCTGCATGAGACTGACATACAACAAAAATATGCTATTACCCTGATGGGGTTTCCTTTGTATGTCAGTTGTTAACATTTCTCTTGGTGCTTATTTTGACTTTTGCCAAGTTGATGACTATGTGTGTTGGAGATATCCTATTTGGTATGAAATTTTCTGGTGATACTAGTATGTTTGTTTTTTATTAGAAATTTAAATTTAACAGGGCGTCCTGTAATTTTACTTGATAGATCTAACAATACTATTTCCATTGCATAATGCTGACTTTTTTAATGCTAAAACATCCTACAAGAAATTATAATGACAGCTTTTCCTTTTTTTCAAACTGAAAGATATAAATTAGTATTTTAAGTTTCTGCTCTTACATGTGATCAGAACTTTGCTGGTAGAGGTTTTTGTTATATAGAGAAATTAATGGAATCAGTTATGGTTCTGGGTTCTGGTTTGGGCAAATACTGTTTTATGGAACTAAAATTTATTTTATTATACTATAAATCTCCTTAAGAGAAAGAAGATTTCTCTTACTCTTCTTACTGATATTAAAACTTACATCGAGGTTATTTAATAAAAATAATATATGCTCACTTAAGGACACTTGAATAATTATAACAATGTGTATGAAAATAATCAATACTAATTTTATCACCCAAGTGTTATTCTTCACATTTTGATGCATTGCTTGCCCTCTTTATATCTATGTAAGAATGGCATGTGTGTGTGCCTGCCTGTGTATGAAATATTTGTAGAATCACTATGTCTTAGATTCATAGTGCCAACCTGGGCCACAGCTATAGGCATATTTAAAGAAACAGCATTTGTAATACACTGTAAGATAACTTTTCAATACCGACTCTAGGCATATATCTACACAAACATTTGCGATTCTGAATACCTAAGATGTCACTCTGCTGTTGTAGTAGTCACACTTCCTTGTTCTCAGTATGATACATGCAATCGCAAACCTCCAGGTTATAATTTTCCTAGTGATTCCCTGCAGATGACCATCTATTACAGTAACAGCAGCTAATTGCTTGTCTTTTTTCAGCCTTGTGCCCAGACAGTAGTCGGCTTTACTGTCCACTGTCATTTGATGTCACTTGGAAGAGCTGTCTGTTCTCTCTATGCCAGCGTGGGCAAAGGCTGTCTTGAGAGCGTCTATCCATCACTAAAGACGTAATAAGACCAACACAAACAAGGAAAATGCTGGATTGTTAAGAGTTAGGGCTAGGCCATCATATTAGTCCAGAAACAGCCTTTGGTTTCCCTTTTTTGGAAGATAAATCACTTTCTCCAACAATTTACTGCAGTGACGAATCAGGACTCCTGGGGACAGTCTGGTGATCTGTGCAGTTACTATCTGTGGCCTTATCTCTGACTGATCTATGGTGCATTTCTATCAGAATATATTGCTTCAAGTTAATCAATATTGTTATGTGATAAGTGACCTGGGATATTTCTTTGCTTTGGAACAACCCATCAAAAGAAAAGAAGTCAATACACTGATTATGGAGGTTAGAAAACCACAAAGCAGAAATCAAGATGGTCTCTACTTTTAAAGACAGAGGTCCCTCTGTAAAAAAATAAAAGATTAAAAAAAAAAATACTTGAAAGTTTTAAAAGCTTAATTAACAGGGAGTTCCTTCTGATATTCCAAAAATGTTCCACATAGATAATTTCAAAATGTTCAACGATGCTGACTTGTCTCACAGATCCATCTGCTGTTCAGAACAGGGCATTGTCACTTGTACAATTGATTCCTAATTCACTGGATAAATATTTACCAACCTGCCAACTATCTGTCACTGAGCTGGTCTCTTTCGTCTCTCCTGCTACAACTTTCTTCCAGCCTTCACAAGTGGCTCTTCACTCTGCATGTTCAGTTTTTTTGAGCGAAGAAGTTCGTGGTAAAGCTTTTTAGGCTGTAGGTGGTGCAGGGATTTCAGTTGTATCATTTTCTTACCAGAACAAAGACCTCGTGGAGCTCCAAGAGGAAGTTAGTCTAAGGATGAGCAGGGGTCACACTGTCGGCCTGGGATCTCCCTGCTGCAACAGTTGGAGCTTGCTGTGGAGACAGCTCCCTTCTGCATTCATTTGCTGTCTCATGGAACTCAGAAGTGTCCCCAAGCTCCAGGCTCCACTTCCCTCAGATCAGTGTTTTTTTGTTTTTTTTTTTTTTTTGGCCAGGGCTGGGCTTGATGGGGCCAGCGCCCTACTCCGTGAGCCACAGGCACTGCCCCTCAGATCAGTCTTTACATGAGCTGTGAAGTGGGTAGAGCTCTACTTGTTGACCCCTGAGATGTTGGGTTTCTCTCAGTCGGGGTGGAGGCTCTGTGCTGGTGGAAGGGTGGTGAACATACCAACGCAAAGATGTTTTACTAACCCCCCTGTGGCAGGTAGAAGGCCTCTTCTCCAGACTGTATGACTGAGAAGCACCATCTTTTATCATCCTCTGCTTGTCAAACTCTCATCTCCATTGTCCTCATTTCTCTCTTCCCTTCTTTTCCCTCCTGTTCTCTTCCAAAAACTCAGGGCCTTTCTTTCATTTAAAAGTTCATTTCTGGTTTCTGGTTGCATTTGATCACTTTCAGAGGGGCAATGATGTGGTTGAAAGGGACGGAGTGTGAAAGCAAATTTCCCTGAATTTACATTGGATTCCGTCATTTATCACCCGTGTCACATATTGGATGACAAATGTAATGCTCTTTGAGCCTTAGTCTTTCAGTTATTTAGAAAATAAAGTCAGTAATCTCCACTTGAAAAAGGTGGGTGTGAGATTATGTGACTTAATGACTTAATATATATAGTTGCAAAGAGGGTTTCCACAGGAGATTTATATGCTTACCCCCTTCTATTTTCTCTAGTAAATCTGTCCTAAGGAGTTTGGATTTTGGTGTATAGGATATTTGATTAATTTAACCACCATCTCTGATCTGGGTTGCAATGTTCTCCCCCACCCTGTTCAGTTTTGAGGAGCAACATTCAGTCCTTTGACTTGGAGTCCAAATGTCTCCACCCTCTCAGAGGCTGAAGACACTGCCCATCCTGGGAATTCTCAGGCTTTCCACGGGTCTCTCTGCAGAACATTCCGCATGGACTGTTCTTTCCTTATCCACTAATTTTGACCTGAGAGTCTTTCATGGGAAGCACCTAGTTAAACACCATCTTTTCCAAAAAGTCTTCTTCAAATCACCCAGTAGGAACAGCACCATTGTGGTATAAATATGACGCTCTTTCTGCACCAACTTAGGCCACCCGTAGAGTTCTTTCTCACATGCTGTGTATATTTGAGGAACTGGCATCTTTCCTTATTCCACAGTAAACCTGTGAGATCAGAATGTTTAACTGATTCACTTTAGTTTCTTTCACCAAGCCTAGAAGAGCGCCATGTATGCAGAAGACTCACTGCAATGGTTTTTAGCAAATTTGTTCATTTGTTAAAATATAAACTAATAGCTCACAGAGTTTCCCAAGATCTTTTGCCATTTTATGTCCCTAAAAGTTTATTTTTATTGATAAAGCTTCTTCTTTAACCTCTATCTAAAATTTTTTAAAATAAGTTATGGTATATTCTAAGCAGTTATTAAAAACAATAATGTGATTTATTTATTATATGGAAACTCTACGTTCTAAAAGAAAAAGTAGAGCACTAAGGGTATCTAATTATTAAATATGTATATGAGCCTGAGATGTTATAAAGAAATATATTAATAGTGTTTTTTCCTAGTAAATGGAATTCTTTGGGAGTTTTTTTCACAGTTGTTTAGCAACATCTCCCATGTTCTTACAATGGTTGCATTATTACATGAGTTTACAAAAAGAAAAAAAAAAGGAAAGGAAAAACTGAAATGCCACAGCTAATGTGAAAAGAAAAATAGAAAGACAATAATTTGGAGGCAACTATACTTACTTGTCCAAGCTGTGAGGAGGTGCTGTCCTCTGTGAGCCCTGGGCACATTAGCAGGGGAGTTCCTCCTGGAAGCAGGGTGAAGGCAGGGGTGAGTTTTCCAAAGCGTTCCTTCTCAGTGACAACTTCAGCCCTGCAAGACTTTTTCCAAACTGAAGTAAGTCTCTGCTAAGTGTGTGTGTGTGGGGGGAAGGAGGTACGGGGGGGGGGGGGGTTGACATTTGCTAAATGCTGCACCCATATGTAAAGAAAAACACCAATTCCCATCCGGACCATATGTAATATCATAAGCAAGGAAAACTCTGACCTTTAAAAACTTATAGAAATCTATAATTTATGAGCAGGACATGCTTTTCAGTATAGAACAAGGTTGGCGTGAGACCTAAACTAGAGTTATATTTTCCAAGCAGAAAATATCCAGGTAGCTACAGAACTGTTGCTTCCCTGAATGCCGTTTTCTAGAATTCTCTACATGTTATCGCCATCTCTTACTGCCTCCTGTGATGTTTCCTCCTATGGGGGCCTTGTGCAAAGTAGACCAACCTTTGCTATTCAGGCCAGAAATTGGAGAGACTTTGGCACCATACTTATCCTGTATAATTTATGTAACCATGGAAAATAACTATTGAGCACCACACACTACTTATGAACACTCGATATTAATTAAAAAAATGTATTCTGGGCTTTCTGAATTCTTACTTACCAAAATATAAGTGGATATGTTCTAACCTCCATGAACAGGGCTAATAGGGAGATCTGTGGTCCTGATAAGGGACTTTTTCTGGGGAAAAAAGAACATACGTGCATGCGGGGACGTTTTAGCATCTAGCAATATGTAAAATGCCACACTATTTCCAATGACCTTTAAAAGTTTTATTTTATTTCATTTCAATAGATTTAGGGATTACAAGTGTGTTTTGCTCCATGGATGGATAGATAAGGTTGAAGTCAGGGTTTTTAGTGTGCCCATCACCAGAGTAATGTTCATTGTCCCAGAAGGGAGTGCTTTGTCCCTCACCTCCTTCCAACCCTTCCCTGTCTTTCCAATGTCCATTACACCACTTTATGACCACACATACCCATCATTTGGCTCCCACTTACAAGTGAGACCATGTGGTGCATGTTGAGATGCCCTTTAAGTTTTAAATTAGGAGCCAATGCTCCCCTCTTTTCTCTGATCCTTTTACATTCCTGTGATGAGTCTTAGCCTATTGATTTAGCATCGTAAAGTACCAGCACTACTCTTTGTTTAAATGCCTATATCACAAATGAGGAAATTAGTGCAGGAGACAGTGACTTATCCCTGGTCCCACAAGTGCTATCACCACACAGATTTGCATCAGCAGCATGTCAGTAGAAGACTTGCACCTTGACTCAGCTCTCCCCATCTTCTATCCCCCAGCCACACTGGGAATAGACTTCTCCCGAATTTCCCAGTTTAGCATTCTTTTATTAAGATTTTTATTACTATTATTAAATCATAGCTGTGTACATTAATGCAATCATGGGGTACCATGCGCTAGTTTTATATACAATTGGAAATACTTTCATCACACTGGTTAACATAGCCTTTCTGGCTTTTTCTTAGTTACTGCGTTAAAACATTTATATTCTACATTTAGTAAGTTTCACACGTACCCTTGTAAGATGCACCATAGGTGTGGTCCCACCAATTACCCTCCCTCCACCTATCCTCCCCCCTCTCCTCCCCTTCCTTTCCCCTTTCCCCATATTCTTAGGCTATAACTGGGTTATAGCTTTCATATGAAAGCCATAAATTAGTTTCATAGTAGGGCTGAGTAGATTGGGTACTTTTTCTTCCACTCTTGAGATAGTTTGCTAAGAATATGTTCCAGCTCCATCCATGTAAACATGAAAGAGGTAAATTCTTAAATAATTAGATTCTATTCAAAACACTATATTTACAATCATGTCTTACCAATTAAGGTAATACCCCACTTGAAGGAATCAAAATCACCACCCTCACAGCACAGCCTGCAGTGTAATAATGGGTGACGCACCTGCTTCCTTGGTCCCAGCATGCTCCTGCCACCTGCTGGAGGCCACAGGTCCTGCACACTACTTGTGGTGGTCTCCACTTAACATTCATGTGAGTTGTGATTATAGGTGAGGGAATTAGGAGGAGAGGAGGAGGGCATTTTTTTTTTTTTTAATGAAGACAATGAGTGGTCTTACTCTCTATTAAAACAAATAAATGTGCATCAATTAAGAAATCACAGATAATCAATGAAATAAAAGTTCTTTGAAATGGATTTCAGTACTCATGCAGACTTAATATATTAACAAAGAATCATTATAAATCAACAAATCAGAAGAGAATGAAAACTTAGAAATAAAATTATACTAATAACTTAGGTTATTTTTTAATAAAATAATTCTAAATTTAAAAAGTAAGTGAAAATTAGATATGATGAGAATGTAATTATTCAATTAAAAGCAATGGATGAATTTATGAGAAATACATTATTATGGTCACCAACATATTACACTTTCTGTATTTCCAGGTATTCTCATTATGCATGTTTTTTTAATTTATGCTTTTATGTGATCTCAAAATATTTTCCATGAATGTGAGTTATGTAATAATAGAAGTTGACACACCAATTTAGATAGCTTTGAGACTTCAATTGCCTGAACTTTTAAGACACAGTGTGAATGCAAATAATTTTATAATTTGAAAATTTAAGATTCTTACTGGGCAAACTATACCATGATTTTTTAAAATATGGGTATCCTAAATTCCACAAAAGCTATCTGACAAGTACCATTTTTCTAGATAGACGAAACAAACTAAAAATTGTTTTCCTTCCAGAGCTAAGATGAGAAATGCCTACACAATGGCCACTTTAGCAGCACTATAAAATTTCCTTTCTCTCTTAATTGTTTCCCTGTCAAAGAAATGATAAACGGATGAGCTCAAGCTGAGATTATCCTTAAATACCTTACGTGCTTGCAGGGATGGAAGCTTATTGTTATTTTTAACAGTGTGATTCCAAAGTTTAGTATTTCACCTTAATGACAGGTGCTGTGATCAGTACTAGAAATAAAGAGAAAAAGAGGGCGGGACTATTAAAAGAAAAGGGTAATTGTGTCACACTAAGGTGAATGGCATGATTTAGTGTGGGATCACATGTACAGACCCGTGTGGGTGGGCACGGCCTGGGAACAGCCAGATTACAGCATATTGTTTCCTGCTTGACATCACCCCACTGCAACAGCTGAAGACAGGAAGACTGCCGGTGACCCTGGCTGCCACAATGGCTCCTTTGCTACCCGAGAGAGCAGCTTCTACTTAGTGTGAACTGAGCAAACCGATGGCACCTGTGGTCAGAATACGCTGGAGTCACACAATTATAAGAGGGACTTTACCTGACAATGCAATCAGTGTAACCGAATTCTTTGTACCTTCACTGAACCTAAAACAAAACAAAACAAAACGATGGAATCAGTCAGCTAGGGATGACACAGTACAGTTGGTGTGGTTGATGTAGGTCCTAGTGCCTCCTCGAGTCTCCTCATGTCCCCTCCTCTGCCCACACTCCAGCCCCAAGGAAGAGGCAGCTGGTCCACGCCCCCCAGCTCCACCAGCTGGCTGGGATGCCACTTGTCCTGTATCAATGTGTCCTTATGTCTCCTCCTCTTTTTCTTCATGTCCCCTCCTAAAGTTCCCTCCTCATATCTCCCCCTCATGTTCCCTCCTCATATCTCCTAATGTCCCCTCCTCATTGTCTCCTGTCTCCTCCTCATGTCCCCTCCTAATGCCTCCTCCTCAGGTCTCCTCTTGTCCCCTCCTCATGTCTCCTCATGTCTCTACCTCATGTTCCCTCCATGTCTCCTCCTGTCTCCTCCACATGTCTCCTCATGTCCCCTCATAATGCCTCCTCTTCAGGTCTCTTCTTGTCCCCTCCTCATGTCTCCTCATGTCCCCTCCTCATGTCTCTTCCTTATGTTCCCTCCTCATGTCTACTCCTGTCTCCTCCTCATGTCTCCTTCTGTTCCTTCCTCATGTCTCCTCCTCATGTTCCCTCCTCACATCTCCTCCTGTCCCCTCCTAATGTCCCCTCCTCCGGTACCCACCTCAAGAAACCTATAGACCCCTCCTGAACTCAACTGATTACTACACCTGTAGGCTA
>CAUYPK010138262.1:0-19494 GCA_963574355.1 Loris lydekkerianus
GCCAGTCAATCCTATAATTCCTCTACTAGGTATATACCCAGAAGACCAAAAATCACATAATAACAAAGATATTTGTACTAGAATGCTTATTGCAGCCCCATTCATAATTGCTAAATCATGGAAAAAGCCCAAGTGCCCATCAATCCATGAATGGATTAATAAATTGTGGTATATGTCACCATGGAATATTATGCAGCCTTAAAGAAAGATGGAGATATTTTTTACATGGATGGAGCTGGAACATATTCTTCTTAGTAAAGTATCTCAAGAATGGAAGAAAAAGTATCCAATGTACTCAGCCCTACTATGAACTAATTTATGACTTTCACATGAAAGCTACAACCCAGTTATAACCTAAGAATGTGGGAAGGGGGAGAGGGAGAAAAGGGAAGGGGGAGATGGGTGGAGGAATGGTGATTGGTGGGACCACACCTACGGTGCATCTTACAAGGGTACCTGTGAAACTTAGTAAATGTAGAATATAAATGTCTTAACACAATAACTAAGAAAATGCCAGGAAGGCTATGTTAACCAGTGTGATCAAAATATGTCAAATGGTCTATAAAACCAGTGTATGGTGCCCCATGATCACATTAATGTACACAGCTATGATATAATTAAAGAAAAAAAGAAATACTTGCACAACTATGTAAGGCACTTTAGGAGTGTGTTTGATGTTATTTTTAAGATCAAAAATTAAAAGAAACAACCAAGGCAGGGCTCGGTGGCTCACACTTATCATCCCAGCACTCTGGGAGGCCAAGACAGGTGGGTTGCTTGAGCTCAGGAGTTTGAGACCAGCCTGAACAAAAATGAGACCCCCTCTCTAAAAATAGCTGGGTGCTGTTGTGGGCACCTGTAGTCCCAGCTACTTAGGAGGCTGAGGCAAGAGAATCACTTAAGTTCAAGAGTTTGAGGTTGCTGTGAGCTGTGATGCTACAGCACTCTACCAAGGGTGATGGAGTGAGACTCTGTCTCAAAAAAAAAAAAAAAAAAATGAAACCACCAAAATGAAGTGGTCGATAGAATCTCACATGTCACTGTGGAACACTAAGTAGCTCTAAAACAGCCAAGACAGCTGCTTGAATAGATGTGGGAAGAAGCCCAAGATAGACTGTTGGTGAAGAAAGTTCATTTACAGGATAATATGTAAGGTATAGGCCCATTTGCATTTTTAAAAACCACAACAGGGTGCCCCATGGGGAAGAAAGCCAGCTGGCTGCCCTTCCCTGGCCATGCACCCCTAATAGCTCACCAGAACCTGGCTGTGTTGTCCTGTCTCAGAAGAAACTCACCTATTGCAGGCCTAACCTGGGTTGCTGGCTTTGAAAACAAGGAAAGGCTGGTAGAATATCCACTGTAGCATGGGATTTCCAGAGAGGTCTGGTTTTAAAACTTTGTAAAAAACGAGAACCACCTGGACCCCTGTGAAGGAGACTAAACTGGCCTGAGTTTGAGGGAAAGGATAAAGTGTGCCCAATGTGTAACTAAACCAAGGAAGCCTTCATCATGGTGACGTCTGCCATCCAAATTTTTTACCTATGGCCCATGTTACAGAAGAAACTGAAGGCATGTATGTACTCCCACGGCTATGTGGGGGTCACTCTGCTTTCTGCATTTCCAGCCTTGGGAGGCCTGTCGTCCTTTAGTGTTGTGGAGCCCTACTCCTTGCCCAACTGCTGATTTCCATCTCATGTCTCTGTCCTTTCTACCTCATTTGACTACAGCCTATTTTATTTTATTTTACTTTTTTGAGACTGAATCTCAAGCTGTCGGCCTGGGTAAAGTACTGGGGCGTTATAGCTCATAGCAACCTCAAACTCTCGGGCTCAAGTGATCCTCTTGCTAGGATTACAGGAGGGAACCGCTGCACGACGCCCAGCTTGTCTTTCTTATCTACCTGCCACTATGAAGAAATGAAGGAGCGGATAGAGCAGGCTCTCAACGGTGCTGCCTCGCCTTCAGAGCAGCAAGCGTCCTGATCCCTGCTCAGGCCGGCCTTCTTTTCTTTCCTGTGGGGTGCCACCCTGTCTCCCTGCTCTCTTTTCTCTCTCCCTTTCCTCACCCTCTTTCACTCTCTCCCTCACTCTCTTTTTCTAAGAATATCAAATAATTTTTATACTTTTATATCCTAATCTTAGTCTAGAGAGAAATCTTTCCTATCCCACAAACACCTACTGACTTTCTACCCTAACCCTTTATAATAAACCAATAAGTAAGTCTTTCCCCAAGTTCTGTGAGACACTCTAGCAAATTGATGGAACCCAGGGAGGGGGCTAGAAGTGGAGCTCCGTCTTGTGGGACTGAGTCCTTGATATATAACAATGTTTTGTGTTTCAAAATGTCTCTAAATGGAGTCATGTATGACAAATGACTCAGCTTACAGTGAAACTGCTGACCGCTGAGAGTGATAAGGACATATATGGTGGACAGAGGTGATGAGATGGCACCTGCAGTGGCCAGGCACCCCTAGACCTGACAAGAAAGTAAGTCAAAAGTAATGAGATAACAGCGATGGGCACTTCAGTGGGGGGGGGAAGGGGTGTCCATAAAAACTGCAAAGAAACTAACTATGGACTAGGTGTGGTGGCTCATGCCTGTAATCCTAGCACTCTGGGAGGTCATGGTGGGTGGATTGCCTGAGCGCAGGAGTTTGAGACCAGTCTGAGCAAGAGTGAGACCCTGTCTCTACTAAAAATAGAAAAACTAGCCAGGTGTTGTGGCAGACTCTGTAGTCCCAGCTACTCGGGAGGCTGAGGCAGGAAGGTCCCTTGAACCTAAGAGTTTGAGGTTTCTGTGAGCTGTGATGCCATGGCACTCTACCCAGGACGACAGAGTGAGACTCTGTCTCAAAAAATAAACAAATAAACAATCTGTTGTCATTTCTGGAGGTCTAGGGAGTAGGCTGAATGAATAAAGTTCATAAGGAGACAATCACAACAAATACACATTTTAGAAAAATTATTTTCTAAATAACTTGGTAAGGAGAGTTGATAAGGAATTCATATAATTTTTTTTTTTTTTTTTTTTTTGAGACAGAGTCTCACTATGTCACCCTCAGTAGGAGTGCCATGGTGTCACAGCTCACAGCAACCTCCAACTCTTGGGCTTGAGTGATTCTCTTACCTCAGCCTCCCAAGTAGCTGGGATTACAGGCACCTGCCACAATGCCCAGCTATTTTTTTGTTACAGTTGTCATTGTTGTTTTAGCTGGCTGGGGCCGGTTGGAATCTGCCAGCCTTGGTGTATGTGGCCAACGCCCTACCCACTGAGCTACAGGCACCACTGAACTCACAGAATCTTGTCTTGAGACTTCTAATGCATTTTCCCCTGCAACACTATTTCTTATTCCAGTCCTACTGTTTGTCAAATGTTCTTCAAATGAGGATATTTCATTTCTAAAAACCGCCCTAACGTTGGGATGAACTGTGTTGGGTTGCAGGGACTGCTCATTTCTTCAACTGGAATCCTTTATTGGGACCTGGACTCAAGAGCACAACCAAAACAAAATAAAACATAACAAAACAAAAATCCCCTGAAGCCCAAGTGAAGCATAGCCTTTCCTGGCTTGCCTATAGTTAGCAGTATCTGAAGACCACTGAACAAGACCTAGTTATCAATCCTGGCAAAGGACAAAATTCCAACAAACATAGTCATAGATCTAACTGGCTTTTATTTGTGATTCATGAATCAGGGCAGCCTCCATTCTGTAAAATAAAACGGGCGCTTTCACACTGAGCAATAGGAGGGCAATGGGCTTTGTAACTTGGAAACAAGGAAACAGAACAATAGAAGAAAAACTGGTTGGTTACTTTTTTTGTAAAGAGTTAAAACAGAGGGGACTTCCTTATTAGGCTGACTCGGATAGATTGGAATTTCCTGTTTTCAGAGAACCGATCTGTTTTGGGGTCTATTTGCTTTTAGCATGAGGGACTCCTTTTGGTTCCGTTTGGTCTGCTAGGGCCTAGTGCAGGAGCTCTAGCTCAAAACAATGGCATCCCATAATTTTTGTTTAACAATCCCAAAGACTTCTGTGAGTCTTTTTTAAAAGATGGGATCTTGCTGTGTTGCCCAGGCTATAGCACAGTAGCTAGTCATAGGCATGATCACAGGACACTACAGCACTGACTCCTGGGTTCAAGTGATCCTTTTTCCTAAGCCACCCAAGTAGTGGGACCCATGCCACCGTGCCCATCTGTGAGTTGTTTTTAGAAGAGATGATGGAAATATCAAAAATTAACAGAGGCTAGTTGTATGTGGGAACTGGGACTGAGGATATGCTTTTATATCAATTGAACTTTTTTTTCTTTCTTTTTAGAGACAGTCTCACTTTTTTGCCCTCAGTAGAGTGCTGTGGAGTCACAACTCACAGCAACCTCCATTGGGCTTAGGTGATTCTCTTGCCTTAGCCTCTCGAGTAGCTGGTGCCTATAGGTGCCTGCCACAAGGCCTGGCCATTTTGTGTTGCAGTTTGGCCAGGGCTGGGTTCAAACCTGCCACCCTCGATATATGGGGCTGGTGCCCTACTCACTGAGCCACGGTGCCACCCTCAATTGAACTTTTCTCAACAAGCACATAATATTAGAAACTTAATGGGCGGGGTAGACATTAACTTTTTACTTTGTGCTGTTCTGTTTGAGTTTTTTAAATGTAGCATATAATGAAGTTATGATAATTTTTTTTATAAAAAAGAGGTGATAGGCAGCACCCATGGCTCAGTGAGTAGGGCTCTGGCCACATACACCCAGGCTGGCAGGTTCGAGCCCAGCCCCGGCCAGCTAAAACAACAATGACAACTGCAACCAAAAAATAGCTGGGTGTTGTGGCGGGCACCTGCCCCAGCCACTTGGGAGGCTGAGGCAAGAGACTCACCTAAGCCCAAGAGTTGGAGGTTGCTGTGAGCTATGATGCCATAGCACTCTACCCAAGGCAACATAGTGAGACTGTCTCAAAAAGAAAAAGAGAGAGAGAGAGAGAGAGAGGTGATACATTGTACATGTATTTTTTGAGACCATGGTATTTGGGGGATTTTCTTAGACTTTCTAAATTGGCAAAGCGGGAAACTACATAGAATTTAGCCATTTCTACAATCTTCCACATTTTTAGACAAGATTACATTCTGCAGGAAAGGTCAGTTTGTCAATGTCCGAAGAAAACGAAATGCTAGGAGAATGGAGTAGGGTACAGAAGACTTTTCCCTCCTGGCGCCAGTTTGCTCAGAACATAGAAAATCTATAATAAGGGCTGGTAAACATGACCACGTTAAGGAGTCTATTGTCAAATTGACACTTTCAGTAGGATGTGTAACAGCTAAAAGAAAAAGAAAGCCACTTCTAGCTGGAAACCAAAAAAGACTCAGCTCCCTAGATGCAGGGGGCACTTGTATTCATCTTTCTATCCCCAGCCCCAGGCACAGAGCCAGGCCTGGCGCTGGATGAAGGATGAAGCACCACATATAAAACCCAATCGCAGTGAAGACTCCAGACAGACTTGGACTCTAATCTTCACTTTTTTTCTTTTGAGACTAAGTCACTCTGTCACCCTGGCTAGAGCACAGTGGTATCAGTCTCTCTCTCAGTAACCTCAAACTCCTGGGTCCAAGTGATCTTCCTGCCTTAGCCTCCCGAGTAACTGGACTACAGGTGGCCCCCACCACACCTGCCTAGTTTTGTGGGGTTTTTTTTCCTCATGTAAGTACTTGCCTCATCTCCTTTCATTTTTTTTTTTAATTGTTAAATCATAGCTGTGTACATTAGTGCAATCACCTGTACCCATTCTAAGACGCACCATAGATGTGGCCCCACCCATTACCCTCCCTCCACCAAAACCTCCCCCCTCTCCCTGCCTAGTTTTTTTTATTGTCTTTAGTAGAGACAGGGTCTCTCTCTTGCTCAGGCTGGTCTTGAACCTCTGAGCTCAAATAATCCTCCTGAGTTGGCCTCCCAGAGTGCTAGGATTATAGATGTGAGCTATGGTACCCAGGCCTGGGCTCTAATCTTGATGCCACTGTTTACTGTTTTAATAGTTTGTTAGCCTTGCCTGAGTTATTTCACTCACACAACCCTAATTCCACATCTATAAAATAGAATGGACATAATTATATTTACTTTTCAGAGCTTTGTAAAGATTTTTGATGCATGTAGATTGCTTAGCAAAGTGCCTGGTATATGCTAAACAATTAATAAATGGTAGCTCTAAAAATTGTTTTTCTTCATTGAATCACAAGTTTTGAGTTAGAGAATAAAAGACTTCTGACCCCCACCTCTTGGAAATCACTCCAGAACAAAATAGGAACAATGAAGAATAGAGAGGAATGGCTTACCCTCATAATCCTAGCAGTGTGGGAGCCGGAGGTGACAAGATTGCTTGGGACGAGGAGTTCAAAACCAGCCTGGGCAGTATGGCAAGGCCTTGTTTCTACAAAAAGTAAAATAAAATTTTAAAAGTAAAAGGAAATAAAAATAAAAACATAAAACAGCTGTATGGGCCTGGGGTGAGGACAGGTGTCTTTAATGTTCCACAACACACCTGGCTTTGTTCTTTTCTGCTGTCAAAGCCATTTCCAGTGGCTTCTTCATTTTAAGATGTATGCTTTCTCTAAAAATATACCTGTCCTAAATACTAAATCCTGTCCTAAAATAAATAAAAACAATGAGGAATAAAGCCATAAACTCCATCTTTGATGAAATTGTAAACCAAAACTATTCCATGGCCGGTTGCAGTGGCTCACACCTGTAATCCCAGCACTTGGGAGGCTGAGGCAGGTGGATTACCTGAGCTCATGGGTTTGAGAACAGTCTGAGCCACAGTGAGACCCCGTCTCAAAAAAATAGCCAGGTGTTGTGGTGGGCGCCTGAAGACTCAGCTACTTGGGAGGCTGAGGCAAGAGGATCATTTGAACCCCAGAGTTGGAGGTTGCTGTGAGCTGTGATACCATGGCACTCTACCAAGGGTGACCAAGTGAGACTATCTCAAAAAAAAACTATTCCATATGAAGACAGAAAGTAGATAATGTGAGAGGTAATAGATTTAGAAGAATAGAATGTGAAAATGCAAGCTTTTGGAGAGGATAAAACTAATGAGAAAGTCTAGAAGTCTTAGACACCTCACAAGGCGGAGTGAAACAAGGAAGTTAGTGTGAGTCTTTATGAAAAGAGTTTAGACCACTCCTCCAGCAATCAGATGAGACCCTTTCCTTTACCCCCACAGGATACAAAAACTGAACCCGAAAAGCTCCGGATTTAAGAACACTAAGCACATGGAGGACATCTGTGAGGGCATTAGGGAGAGCTAGATCGAAAATAGGAGAAGTAGGGCGGCGCCTGTGGCTCAGTGAGCAGAGCACCGGCCCCATATACCGAGGCAGGCAGATACGAACCCAGCCCCGGCCAAACTGCAACAACAACAAAAATAGCCAGGCGTTGTGGCAGGCGCCTGTGGTCCCAGCTACTCAGGAGGCTGAGGCAAGGGAATCGCCTAAGCCCAAGAGCTGGAGGTTGCTGTGAGCTATGAGGCTACAGCACTCTACCAAGGGTGACAAAGTGAGACTCTGTCTCTAAAAAAAAAGGAAAAGAAAATAGGAGAAGTAGAGGAAAGATGACTGTTAGTAGCCCAGGAAAGCCCCAATGCCCACTCCTATCTAGTTCCAAGAACACCTGGGGCTTGCTGTATCCACTCCTGAAAGTAGATTGGAGGATTGTTTTGGAGAAACATTGAGTGGCTTGAGATAAAAGACTTAGAATATCATTTTGGATTATTGGTTCCAATTCTTAACTCCTGACTGTTGCCACAGCCGCGTCGTAGGTGGAGAGCGCTGCTTGATTTTGGGTGTGGCCTTGTTAGCAGAAATGAGCAGAGACTTGAAACAAGCTTGCACGGGTGGTTTTGTCTCTTGCTCCCCTGCTTTTCACCGTGAGAAGAACATACCATGAGTAGACACTGGCCTAGGGAGAATTAGACGCAGGTGGAGCAGACCTAGTGCCAGCCTGAGGCCTGAAGCCACGCCCAGCAGAGCTCAGGCTGCAGCTGGGGGGAGTGAAAAATAAATGCCTGCACTATACGCCAAAGTTGGTGGTTGTTTGAAAAAGGCTGACTTACAGAGACACTTATGGAGGTCTTCTTCAAAAGTTGGCTCCCTACCCTTTTACCATACAGTGATGCCCACCAATTGACAACCATCTCACATCTCCACAGAGCTTGCAGTCAGCTTTTTAGTGCATTACTTTTTCTTTTGTTTTTTATGTGAAGAGAAAGGATTTCACTATGTTACCCAAGCTGGAGTGCAGCGGTACGTTGGCTATTCACAGATGCTCACTGCAACCTTGAACTCTTGGCCTCAAACAATCCTCCCACCTGAGCTTCATAAGGCAGCTGGGACTACAGATGCACACACCGTGCTTGGCTTTTTTAGTGGATTACTCTTAAACATGGAAGGACAGCCAACGATCACCGGGCACTCAAGGGAAAGAACTTGGAGGATGTCAGGCAATGCCGACAGTGGAATAAAACAGGAAGCCAAGGAGGAGGACAGGAGACCTTGCTATATGGAGAAAAAAAAGATGGAAAATGTGGAGAATAATAAAGAAAAAGCTCTTAGACATTTAAAGTGAACAGCCAAGGTGGTGCCTGTGGCTCAGTGAGTAGGGTGCCGGCCCCATAGACCAAGGGTGGCGAGTTCAAACCTGGCCCTGACCAAACTGCAACAACAACAACAAAAATTAAAAAATTAAATTCATTAGTTCTGTCCAAAAACTAGGCCATTAAAAAAAAAAAAAAAAAAAAGTGAACAGCCAAAATGGAAATTGCAATAGAGAGATGGGAAGTTAAATAATTCTTGGTAAAGAGTTAGATCATGGAAAGAAGAAGGTCAAAGAATGGATTCAGGAAATTCAACATCTGACTAAGAGGAATTGCAGAAAAAGAGAAGAGATGAAAGAGATAAAATTGTCAGAAAATAATTCAGGGAAGTTTCCTAGAAACAAAAGGCATGAGACTCATGATCTAAAGGACCCACCAAATATTGAGATGGTCACAACATCTCAGAATACAGAGATAAAGAGAAGCTCCTAAAAGCATCCAGAGCAGCGGTTCTCAACCTGTGGGTCGCGACCCACCGGAATGGAATTAAACGGTCATGGCATTAGGAAGATTGAGAACCACTGATCTAGAGAAAGTGCAGATCATGGTCAAAGGATCAGGATTCAATGGCATTGCACTTCTCAACAACCCTGTTAGAAGCAATACACAATGGAGTAATGCTTTAATAGTCTACAGGAAAGTGATGTCTAAGCTAGAAGTCATTCAATCAATGTAAGAGCAGAATAAAGACATTTGCAAACACACAAAGTTCTCCTCACTTTGGCAGCACATGTACCAAAATTGGAACAATACAGAGTAGTGTGATCCGGCACAAGAATGACACACAAATTTGTGAAGCATCCCATATTTTTGCTATAAGCGTGCCCATCACCTGAACAGTGTTCACTATACCCATTCCTTGCAGATTTCCATCAGGATGAGCCTCCAGGCCCCACCCAGACTCCTGGAACTGGTGGGGCAAAGCCTGCTGAGGGATGAAACTTGGGCCATCCCCCCACTCCCCACCACTGTTCCTGGAGGCCTTCACCAGGGGTGCGCACAGCCCTGACAGCAATGGTGTGGACCTGGCAGTGGCCTCCCTCTGGGGTCCCTAATGCAGACATCTGACCTGGAGCCTTCAAGAGCTGTGCTGGATGGACTTGGTGTGCTGCTTGCCCAGAAGGTTCACCCCAGGAAGTGCAAACTACAAGCGCTGAATTTGCAGAATGCTGATGAGAACTTCTGGACCAACTGGTCTGGAGGCCCTGGTGCGCCTCAAAAGCTATGGATAAGAGGCAAACGGCAAAGGATTGTGCAAGGAGGGTAAGGCAGCAGCCCAGGAAAGTGTTCGTGGACTTTTAACTAACAGCACCAAACCTGGCGAGTTCCTCACCTTCCTCATTTTGTGGGACAAAAAGAGAAAAGATGGCTGGGCACAGTGGCTCACGCCTGTAATCCTAGCACTTTGGGAGGCTGAGGTGGGTAGATTCCTTAAGCTCAGGAGTTTGAGACCAGCCTGAGCAGGAGCCAGACCCCATCTCTACTAAAAATAGAAAAAAAGTAGTCAGCTGTGCTGGTGTCTGTAGTTCTAGCTACTTGGGAGGCTGAGGCAAGAGGCTCCCTTAAGGACAAGAGTGTGAAGTTGCTGTGAGCTATGATGCCATAGCACTCTACCGAGGGTGGCAAAGTAAAACTCTGTCTCAAAAAAAAAGAAAAAATAAATAAAGGTAAAAGAAAAAGAAAGAAAGAAAAAGAAAAGTTTCCTCCATTTGTGTTTTAGGAAGCTGCCTGGAAACGGTATACCTGGACTGTACGCAGAAGGTGGACATGTTTTGCTCCTGGGAAGTGTCTTCTCAGCAAGATTTGCTCCTTACCTGGGCCAGATTAGTAATGTTGGCAAACTGGTTCTCTTCAACATCAGTGTGTCTGCCTGCACTTTCCCAAAGGAGGAGGAGCCGTGTGTTGCCCATTCATCTCTCAGTTCCTCAACCGGACAGCCTCCCGAAGCTTTATATGTACTCTGCCTCCTGCCTCCAAGACCGTCTTCACCAGGTGGTTAGGTGCCTCAAGACCCCTTGAAGACCCTCTTAATGACCGCCAGCCTGCTATCCACCTCAGATTGGCAGAACCTGTCCTGCTGTTCGAGCGTGAGTCAGCTAAAGGAGCTGCATCTGAGAGGCATCAGACCAGTTTCAGTCCCGAGCTAGAGACTAAGGCTAGAGTAATCGGCAGCCACAGTCCAGTCCCTCCTCCTAGAGGACTGGGATCATAGACTCTCACCTTGATGTCATCATGCCTGGTCTAGCTGCTGCTACTGGCTCACAACCTTCAATTTCCACGGGAATCCCACCTCCTCGGCTATCCTGAGAACTTCGTATGCAGCACCGCAAGGCAGAGCGAGTTAAGCCTGGAGGTCTATCCTGCTCCTCTGGAAAGTTATGACAGCCAGGGTGCTCTCAGCTTCAGGAAGTGTGTCCAGTTTTGGCTCAGCTGATGGAGCTGATGGAGATACTGAGGACCGAAGGCATCTCTTGGGCGTATACTCATGTTCAGTACTGTCCCAACCCTTACTGAGGTGACAGTCAATATGATCCTATGATTTATAAAGCCTAGTCAATGCTGCTGTTGAACCCTGCCATGTTGACTGGACATAGCAAAAGCATTCCTCTGCGTACCTGGAAACTGAAACCTAGGACATAGGTGCATTATAAAGGGAGCATAAACGCATCCTTTCAGACACCTGCTTTATGTGACTGGGAAAAGGAAGGGTATTATAGCATGGAGCAGGGCTGGAGGGGAAATACTGACTTGGGGAGGCAATGGGACGTCAGGGACATGCCTCCAATGCTGTCAGAAACAGGAAACTGAATGTTTAAGTCTGATACATGCTTGAGAAGTGGGTGAGACAACTCTGTATGGATAGGTGTAAAGAAACGGTCAGAAATAAATGGGAAGGCCGAGCAAGGTAGCTCATACCTATAATCCTAACACTCTGGGAGGGCGAGGTGGGAGGATCACTTGAGCTCAGGGGTTCGAGACCAGCCTGAGTAAAAGTGAGACACCATCTCTACTAAAAATAGAAAACTAGTCTGGCATTGTGATGGGTGCCTGTACTCCTAGTTACTCAGGAGGCTGAGGCAAGAGGATGGCTTGAGCCCAGAAGTTTGAAGTTGCTGTGAGCTAGGACACCATGACACTCTACTGGGGGTGACAAAATGAGACTCTGTCTCAAAGGAAAAAAAAAAAAAGAAGTTATCACATCAAGGACACACAGGAATCTAGAACTAAGGCTGCTGAGAACCTAAATGCAGCTTTTGTGTGGCGGAGAAAACAACTCCCCTTCTGGAACACTGAAGTGAACCAAAGAGCTCCTGTAGGTAGCTGTGGCTGCCGGAGTGCACAGCTTGGTAAACTGAGGATGGACTAGGTTTTTACCTTATTACCTGCCAAGTAGGCCAGAAACTGAGGGAGCCCTACCTACATGGAAAGAAGTGAGGTCCCAAGATTTCGCTTGCAACAAGCCTAGATACCAAGTCTCCCAGTTTGTAGCAGAAAACTAAAAGCTCCCAGAGAAAAGCACCTAGTGGGGTGGGGAGTGGTGGGAAAAGTGAAACTACTGTATTTTTAAGAATGGAGATTAGTACTGATGGGCGATCGAGAGATAGTGGAACATTTGGGGAAAATTTTCATAAAGTACAAACAGGGACTTTTTTTTTTTTTAAAGAGAAAGTTATGAACTCTAGGAAAAATAAGGGATAATAAGAACAAAAAGGTGTTTTAACAGTAAACAAATTTATGTAGTCACAGTAATGGGATAACGTCATAATAATGTGATGTTGGGAGGATTGAGAGAGGTGTAGGTCTCTTGAAAGAGCTAATTCCTATATATCAATAGATAATGGTAAGGAAAAAAACATAAGAGGAGAATTGGCTGTATAAACACATGTATTTAAATTTCAGTTTAATATGGGGGTACATATGATTAGGTTACATGGTTTGCTTTTGTAAGGTTGAAATCCCAGTGATTTTTGTGTCCTTCATCCAGGAAGTGTATAATATATCTGTGAGAATATTGCATATGTGCAATGTACCTGTTGGGTATATAAGCATATTATTTAGAAATACAGAGACAAGGCTGGTCATGGTGGCTCATACCTGTAATCCCAGCACTTTGGGAGGCCCAGGTGGGCAGATTGCCTGAGCTCATGAGTTCAAAACCACCCTAAGCTAGAGTAAGACCCCTTCTCTAAAAATAGCTGGGTGTTGTGGCAGGTGCCTGTAGTCCTAGCTACTTGGGAGGCTTAGGCAAGAGAATTGCTTGAGGCTAAGAGTTACAGGTTGCTGTGAGTTATGATGCCAGAGCACTCTACCAGAGGTGACAAAGTGAGACTCTGTCTAAAAAAAAAAAAATACAGAGACAGATACTTGGGGAAGTGGCTGAGACTGCTGATGGCCTACTTTAGGGGAATGTGATTTAGAGACTTTAGGAGAATGTGATTTAGACACTTGACTTTTACAAATAGAAATATAACTTACTTTGATAAAAATAAAAATTAATTTTTAAGTTGATTTCTAGGTCTGGATAAGAAGTTAACTGTATTTGATAAGTGGTACCTGGACGTGCTATTTTTTTTTTTTTTTCCAAGTGAGGACCTACAGTTTCAGGACAAACTTGGTGTGGTCCCTCTCACAAGGCTTTAGGCAAATAACACACAGAGAGAAGCTGGCTCTTGGTGCCAATGCTACATGCCTTTTCGCCACTTTCTGGCAGCTTAGTACTTCCTGGGATTGCAGAGGACTCCTCTGGGCAACTGGGCATCTAAATATTCCCATTAGCAACTCCACACCTAGAGAACCAGCAGAAAAGGCCCACAGGTCAGGGTGTAGTCCTACTTCTCCCATTAATTAGTGGTTGGGCCTTGGGGAAGCCCATTAAATCCACTTTAACTCATACCCTAGTCCCACTATTCAATCAAAAATCATCCTAGAGATGAAAATTAAAACCACCCCTTAACCCTGTTAGAATGGCTTTTATTAAAATATCCAAAAACAATAGATGCTTTCGTAGATGCAGAGAGAAGGGAACACTTACACACTTTTTTTGTGGGAATAGTACAGGTTAGTACAACCACCATGAAAAACAGTATGGGGATTCCTCAAAGAACTAAAAGTAGACCAGTAGTGGAATTTGATCCAGCAATCCCTCCACTGGGTATCTACCCAAAGGAAAAAAAGTCATTATATCAAAAGGACACCTACACTGGAGTGTTTATTGCATTACAAGTCACAATAGCAAAGATGTGGAATCAACCTAAGTGCCCATAAATTCATGAGTGGATTAGTAAATTTGGTATATGTATGCTGTGGAGTACTAATTAGCTATTAAAAAGGAAGAATTAATACCATTTGCAGCAATTTGGAAGGAACTAGAGAATATTATCCTAAGCTAAATATCTCAATAATGAAAAAAACATGTACTCTAATAAATTGGAACTAACCAATGGGCACACAAGTACACAAATGAAAGTAAAAGTCATTGGAAACCAAGCAGGAGGGCTGGGGGAGGAAGAGAAGGGCAAAACCCCACATGATGAGGACAATGAACACTATTCAGATGATGGGCACATTTATAGCCTTGACTCAAGCCCTGTATCAAAAACATCTATACCTGAGAGGTCAAAGATCAAAAATAAAAGATTACTCTGAAACACGAATGGAAGGAAATGGAGTCCAGGTTCTGTGCGGGCAACATTGGCCTTTATTCCCAGTTGGGTGCGGGTGAGCTGAGTTCAAGAAGGAGGTCAGCACATGGGTTAAGGTGGATGGAAATTTAAAGGGTCAGAAGTATAGGGGTTGGCACATTCTTTTTAGTTTATTATAAGGAGGCGGGATGATGGGCATGGTATCTCTTTGTCTGCTTCCTGTGGGTTGAAGGGCATCATGAGCTTCCTGTAAAGAAAATGGGGGGGGGGGGAGGGAGGAACAGGAATGATGTTTACAGGAAGACTCTTGGGTCTTCAGTCTGAATTTCAGTTTGATATCCAGGTAAGGCCAGGATATGAGCAGTTGTTTTCCATGACTGCCTGGTCAAGAAATGGGGAAATGAGATGGAGAATTACTGGTCTGAAACTGAGAATGAGAAAAATCATAATTAGTGGCCCTAAAATAGGAAATAATCAAGGAGACCAAGATTCCAGCCCCATGAGGGTGAAGTAGCCTGAGGGAACAGTAAATTACTGTCAATTCCCACCACCAAGATCTATTTGTTTTAGAGGACCGTTATAAGATGGCAGCCTGGAAAAAGTTGTTCCCATGTTTATTAGAAAAGAAAGTGGCTTATGTTCTACCAGCAAAAATACCTGGAGTTCAAATTTCGTGAATGTCCAGGGTGCATTCTGATTTTCTAGGATCATCAGTCTTCTGCAGCTAGGCTTAAAAGGTCAGGACATTTTGCTAGGTTCTGTGAGTGACTGTGAACCAGATCTTCAGAAAGACCTGGGCAGTCAGACTTCCAGTGAGGACCTTCGCAGGGTGGACACGTTTGGGGGGGAGGGTTTGGATCTGGGCACTGCTTTGGCAAAAGACCTAGTTTGCTGCACTTAAAACAGGATCCCAGCTGGGCATGGTGGCTCAGCACTGTAATCCCAGCACTTGGGATGCCAAGGCAGTTGTATTGCCAGAGCTCATGAGTTTGAGACCAGCCTGAGTGAGAGTGGGACCTTGTCTCTAAAAAATAGCTGTGGTTTCTGTAGTCCCAGCTACTTGGGAGGCTGAGGCAAGAGAATCACTGAAGCCTAAGAGTTTGAGGTTGCTGTGAGCAGTGATGTCACTGCACTCACTTTGAGGGCAACAAAGTGAGACTCTGGCTCAAAAAACCAAACCAAAACAAAACAAAACATGGGCCTGGGGGAGATTTTGTTCTTTCAGAGTGCCCCATGGGGTTTCAAGAAGTAACCAGGTTTTATCTAATGGTGGAAGCCAATAACTGGAATTCTGAGAGGTCGTGAGAGCTCTTTGGGGGTGGTGGTGGTGTGTGTGTCTCAGGCGTCTGGGGGGACTTTTGGAGTTTTTTCTGGATATAGTCTCTGACTTAATGTGGAACAGGTCTGAGAGAGAAAAAGGGACACGGACCCTGATGATGCCTTCTGTTCCCTCAACATCTCAGAGTGGGTATGGAGGTTGTGGTGGTCTGGAAATGGAAGGTCCAAAGGTGTGGCCGGACCTAGTATGGGGTCAGGCAGTTGGGTCTACATGTGTCTTTTCTCTCCTGGTTCTGCCATCTTTTCTCTCTTTACCATGTACAGTGGAGGGCAGGTGGGGGGTAGTGAAGAGAGAGGGGATGGGGTGGAATTCTTTGGGTAGAAATGAGGTTGAGGGAGGGGGAGCTGTGGAGGAGGTGAAGGGGAGGGTTGTCTGCTGGGTGGAAAGAAGACAATGGAGATTCTGATCTGTGGGGGGAGCCTGTTGGACCCTCGCAAGGAAAATCTGAGAGGGTTCACAAGATAACAGAGAGAAAGAATGTTTTGGACGAGGAGAAAAGCCTGGATATAGGGAATCTCCGACTGTTTGCTTAATCTCTGACAGTAATTATTGAGATCAATGGGGATTAAGAGGTCAAAGGCGCCATTTTCAGGCCACTGTCTAGTTTGTACATAGGCCAAGCAGTATTACAGAAAAAGATGAGGTGTTTAGGTTTAAGGTCAGGATAGAACCATAGAGGCTTAAGGTGACTTAAAAGGTAGCTTAAAGGTGAAGAAGGGGGAACCCAAGACTGAGGGGTTCCCGCATTGGAAACCAGAGGTAAAAAAAAAAAAAAAAAAGGCTAACGCAAGGATGTAAAGAGGACTTTCAAGGAGGAGGAAGAAGTGGTTGAGGCTGGGGTCAAGGAGGTACCAAGCCTCCACATGTGACCTCTAACCAGCTGGAAGGAAGTGGCTGAGGCTGGGGTCAGGGAGGTTACCAGGCCTCCACGTGTGACCTTTAACCAGTGGGAAGAGTAGCTCAGGCCCATGGGAGGGCACTCCCAAACACAAGGCACTGGACAGGCGAGTCTGACTCGGCAGGGTTAGGCACAGACCACTGGAATTTTTCAGCCCTGCACGGGGAAAGGGAAGAAGTTAAAAAGCTGAGAGAGGGGCTATATTGGACTGCTTAGAGGCCCAGAGATGGAGGGAACAGGAAAGAGGAGTTGGAGTGAGAAAAAGGAAAGAAAAGTTTAAAAAGTTCAAGAAAGGGTTCTAGACGAATGCTCACCTCACCATTAAATGGATGAATTTTGGGTGGGGGTCATCAGAGGGGTGCCATGTTTCCCTTAGTCTTGTTGGAACAAAAGTCCATCTAGTTGTGCCCCACGGGGTGTATTTTGGCTCCCTCGAGGTGGCTTCTCCCTGTCCCAGGTTCTTGGCACCAAATGAGAGGTCAAAGGCCAAAAATAAAAGATTATTCTGAAATGTGAATGAAAGGAAACACAAGCCAGGTTCTGTGTGGGCAACATAGGCCTTTTTCTCACCTGAATGTGGGTGAGCTGAGTTCAAGAAGGAAGTCAGCACGTGGGTTAAGGTGTAAGGGAATTTAAAGGGTCAGAATTTAAAAGGTGCTGACCCCAGACCCCTGGATTGTGGGGATTGGCACAGTCCCTCTTTCCTGGGTGGGGCATTCTATGCATTCATTTCTTCCTGGGTGGATTGGTTCTATTTGGGCAAGTTGGTCTATTTGGGCAGGTCCCTCCATTTAACTCTTATCAATTTTATCTTGTGTGTGGGTGTTTTTTAAAAAGGAATCTTTTGGGGGCTCAGTGGTTAGAGAGCTGGCCACATACATCAGGGCTGGCAGGTTTGAACCTGGCCTGGGCCTGCCAAACAACAATGACAACTGCAACAACAAAAAAATAGCAGAGCATTGTGTGTGTGTGGGGGTGTGTGTGTGTGTGCCTGTGTAGTCCCAGCTACTTGGGAGGCTGAGGTAAGAGAATTGCTTGACCCCAGGAGTTTGAGGTGGTTGTGATCTGTAACGCCACAGCAGTCTACCGAGGGCAACAAAGTAAGACTCTGCCAAAAAAAAAAAGAATCCTTTTGGTGAACCTCTCAGCGTTGAAGAAGCCTCGTTCACCTGTGGGGCAAAAAGACTGATGCCAGTGTCAATGCCCACACTGGAAGCTGGGAAAGAAAGAAGTCCGTCTCGTCTCTGCCCCAGAGGTCCTTTCTCTGTTTGGGTGGGGTTTGGTCATGCACACTGTTCCGAGCGACTTTTTTCGACACCCACCTCTCTCCCAGTGTTTCTGCAGGCGCCTGCAGTCCCAACAACCTCATTGCTAAATCGAGTGGTCAATTCCCAGCCCTCAATTGACATAAAGCATTCAATAAAGTTACAGCTTCACCGTTTTTTTTTTTTTGTGTGTGTGTGTATTCTCCTGAATAGTCAGGGAACTTGCACCTATTTTATTTAGGTTTTCATTTTTCAAATTCCAACCAGAAGCTAAATACAATTGGAAACTGGTAAGCACTAGTTTTACTCCTTCTAAAGAAGTAGGATCATTCAGATTTACTCCAATACAAGTATGCAACCCTTAAGCAAAGCTTTTCTTCATTTAAAAGGAAAAAACCCCCCAAACTATACAGTAGTCTTTCCTTATGTTCATTGCACAAAATGAGTTCTCCTTTTAGAACTTTGACACTCAATGGCTATTTTTACAATTTAAGGTTACAACTTTTTTAAACGTTTCAACTCAAAACCCTAAGTTTTTCTTTAAGATAGTGTAGAAACCATTATTTCTGCACAATTCACTGGAAGTTTTTTTTGTAATTAAAATCTCTTCTCTTTAAAACCCAAAACAAAAACCAAAAAGGAAAGTCCTCTACCTATCATGGTTTCTGCAGCTATGAATGTATTTCTCAGTTTTATAGCTGCTTTAGCTACATCAGACTCCAGATCTGCTTCAATGTGCCCAGCTGCACCCACACTCAGCAGAATACTCTTTTACAACAGCAACTTGGGGAAAGAGATCTGGAAAGAAAGTACATGTATTTATGAGTACCAGGAAAATCTGAGGCAAGAATGCCTACAGTGAGATGCTTTTTTCTTTTAAGATTTCTTTCCCATGGTTGTATTTTCCTTTTTTCTTAAACAACCACTTCTGGTTATTAGAATGAATCTGACAGTGCTGTGGAACAACGGTGATTATAGCAAAGCTATAAAGTTTTAAAAAATGTTATTTATACCTGTTATATTCCCTTCTCACCCTCTAAATATTGATGACAGATGTCAAAGAGGCAAAAAAACAAAACAAAAAAACAGCATTAATGGGAAGACCATCAAAAATGAGTATCACCTTGTGTTTTCAAATACATTTAAGCATGTCAGTGTACAATAGTCCTTTCATTTCACATTTTTAGTAAGATGCTGATGCAGTGCAGCAAGTATGCAAAGCATCTTCTTTCACACAGTCCGTGCAGAAGACATCTAATTTTTTTTTAAGTTCTGAGATACAAATGATTAAAAAAAGATAAATCCAAGATGAACAAGTTTCAAAATGCATAGTGTTCTGTGCATGAGTCCATTTTATTAAAACTCTGAAAGAATAAAGTGGTAAGAAAAATTAAAAAATTGCTGCTGCACTCTCTGATCTTCTCCATTTTGCTGGTCAGCACTCTATTCTGGCATATAAGGACGGAGGTGATCCTCTATGGTGCCAACTGTCCAGTGGGTGAGCTGTTCCTGTTGCAGATAGAGGCAGATGCTGCATAACTTGAAGATTGTAGCTTTGTTTTTTGGAGTGTGGAAGTGCTGTCAATGAAGAGAAACACTGACTGGTTCGGATTGTTGACAACAATTCCAGTCTTGTCCTTTCGGCTCAATACATGCATAAACTGTTTTTCAAAGTCACCCTGATGAAACTCAAATTTGGCCTGAACAGGCCTA
>CAUYPK010138265.1:0-21464 GCA_963574355.1 Loris lydekkerianus
AAACAATTTTTTGTCCCGCTGGTCGTGTTGTATAAAACAAAATATTAGATATTTTTTGTATTTAGGTGATTAAACCCGGTTTTTTTTCGCCACAAATTTTGGGGTGTGTTGGGTTTTTTGGCAAAAATTTTTGGCCCCAAAAAACTCGGCTTATACTTGAGTATATACGGTACTTTGGGAAAAAAAAATACTCAGATAGATATTTTCGATGTGTACCCTTAAAGGGTCACCACAATAGGCCAAAAGAATACCTTAAAAATGTTACATTTTCCACCGGATCATGCCCGACCATTACGTGAATGAGAGAGAGCATGACATATTTTGCAACTAAGCAGCCAAGATGAAAAGTCCTTTTTTCCCCACTTCTGTATATTCATTAGCAAACTGGGACAATTTAATTCACACCCCAGCCAAGTTTTGCAGAAGTTTGGGCTGTGAGCTTGCAACCGATAGATGCAGCTGTCTCTCCACAGGATGGAAATCGCACTGCCTAACTTGGGTCACCCTAAACAGGATATGAGAACATTTTGGCAAGCAAAGCGATTCAACTATCAGGAGCCTCATGGTTCTGTAGCTTTCACTCTGCTTCTTAGTTGTGTGAACTAAAAGAAATTCTGAAGCCCCCGTCCCCCAAATAGCTGACTGACTGGACCCCCTGTTGATCCAGGGGAGTCCCTAAAATTGAATTTCTAGCCGTGAGAAAGGAGCTCAAACCTGCCTCATTGTGCCCCCTCCCTCCTTAGGGACGTCCTCTGTGACTCATTAATAGGCCTAAGGGTCCACAAGACGCACCTGCAGGTCCCCAATATACACAGCAAACCACCTGGGTGCCCACATGTGTGGGCACATGTCCTGTGTAGTTTGTCCCCAGACAACAGACCCATATCTTAACTCAACATTCCTTTTCTCTCACTCCTGGTTTTTTAGACAGAGCTTCACTCTTTCATCCAATTGTCAGCTAAAGAATCTTTAAACCCACTTGTATCCTTTAAGCCCCAGCTTTGAGATGTCCCATCTTTGGGGGCCAAACCAATGTGTGTCTTCTATGTACTCATTTATGACTTTACGTGTACTTCCTGTCTCCCTGAAATATATAAAACCAAACTAACGCCACCACGAGTCCCCTTGCTCAAGGGTTTTGGGTGTGGCTCTGGGTCACAGAAATACCGACCCTAACCTGATGGTGCTTTCATTTTGGACTTCCCAGCCCTCAGAACAGCAAGTAAACAAATTTCTGTTGTGTATGAATGACCCAGACTGTGGCAGCTGCAAACTGGACTAAGACAGGGGTTGGGTGGATAAACACAGTTTTGTTGTTGTTGAGGATTCATTGAGGGTGTAGAGAATCAGGTCGCACTGATTGCATTCGGTAGGTAAAGTTCCTCTTAAAATTGTGTCCTACCTTGGGCAGTGCCTGTGGCTCAGTGGGTAGGGCACCAGCCCCATATACTGAGGGTGGTGGGTTCAAACCCAGCCCTGGCCAAACTGCAACAACAACAACAACAAAATAAAAAAAAAAATAGCTGAGCATTCTGGCAGATGCCTCTCTTGCCTCGGGAGGCTGAGGCAAGAGAATTTCCTAAGCCCAGGAGTTAGAAGTTGCTGTGAGCTGTGTGATGCAGCAAAAAAAATTGTATCCCATCTCCAAGAGGTGTGTCTCCAAGAGGTGACCCCTCACCCCTCTCCATTCTTCCCTTTTCCCACTCTCCCACCCTGAGCCGTGTACTACGTCATCAATTATCCTCACGCCAGAATTGAGTACATTGGATTCTTGCTTCATTCTTGTGATGCTTTATTAAGAAGAATGTGTTCCACCTCCATCCACGTTGATACAAAAGATGTAAGGTCTCCATCTTTTTTAGTGGCTGAATAGTATTCCATGGTGTACATATACCACAGCTTGTTAATCTGTTCCTGAATTGGTGGGCATTTAGGGCATTAAGAATCCCAAGGATCATTTGTGTTTTAAGGTTGTTTTCACAGTTTGAAAATTGTAAATTGAGCTGTGATAAACAGTCTACTGCAAATGTCCTTATGGTAAAAGGATTTTTTTTCTTCTGGGTGGATGCCCAGTAATGGGATTGCAGGTTCAAATGGGAGGTCTAAGTGAGTTCTTGTTGGATTCTCCATACTTCCTTCCAAAAAGGTTGTAAGAGTTTGCAACATTGTGAGTTTGAGTTATATCTGACCAAGTGGCCAGACACAGCAGACTGTTAGCACAGACCCTCGGGAATCATTTGTATATAAATGATATTTGAAGGAGCAGAAGTCAATGGGATCCCTCTGAGAAAAAGTTGGAGCTCACACAAATATCAATAATTGGGAGAGAGGACAGAATTAAAATACAGTGACAAGAGCTAAGAGGAAGAGAAAAGGATGATGTTGCGAAGACCAAGGGAGGACAGATTTCTGAGAAGGGAGCTCCTGAAAATGGATTCCCACATTGGAAGTGCAATCATAGCCATGTGTCCATGGGCAGCATTCCAGGAGGAATGACAGTGGCTTGACCAAGCAACAAGGGGTGAGGAACAGGGGAAAGTGAGCCCAGTTTATGCATGAAGACATTTTCTAAAATGTTTTTCTGGATGGCAGCTCCCAGGAAAGACATTAAGTCAGGAGGAAACTTCTGAGTCAACAAAGGGAATTTTGAGAATGTCTGCCACCTATTGAATTTTTAATAACATCTCACATCTGGCATTCATGGAAAGCTTTTGGAAGAAACGGAGAAGGGAGGCTGAGAGAATCTCAGTGAGAGACCTCCCTGCAAGCAGGAGGGAGTAGGCAATGTCTGTGGTCAAGATGTAACTCATGAAGGGCCATGGACAGATGGGAAAGGGTGAGCAGAGATGGGGCTTAGGAGGAAGGACAGCATACCCTGGAGGCAGAGATTATCATGAAGACGGGATAAGAGCATTGCATCTGAGATGGAGACGGCTGGCGGTGGGCGATGGTCCACATTCTTTCCCAATAAAACCATCTGTATAAGCGTAAACCATCTCCATTATTATGAGTCATTGACTCTTGTCCGTTGATATAATGAGAAGAGATTCTCATTAATGGTATTTTATCCCCTTTTATCTCTTCTCCTTGGCATACATTACAGTGCTGAGTAAACTCTAAGTGTGTGTGTGTGTGTGTGTGTGTGTTGTTGAGTGCATAGAATTCCCCAAATCCCTCCATTCCTCAAGAATAAGACTGATGTCATCCAAACCTCAGCATATGCTTCTCGTTAACAATGGAAAGTTTCCTTCTCATCATCACCAAGAGAGTTTGCTGAAACCTAAGGGTGTAAACTTAACTCACTTTACCATTAAAAAAAAAAAAAGGAATAAAGCAGAATTACTAATGTCATTGGGGGAAATTATCTTGCAGATATAAAAATCATATAGAAACCTTTAATTAAAATAGGCACGTGTACTATCTATCTCAAATACCCCCTGTTCTATATAACACAATGCATTTTTATCAAACTATAGAAAGAATTATACGATGTTTAATAGCAGCATCTTGATGTCATTTTGTCATACGGATATTCCGAATGTGTGTCAATTATTTTTCTTAAATGCCAAATTCACAACATTTGAAAGCTTCAGATGTGAATCTTTTTTAAGTTGGTTTCCCCCTGAATTTTGTTGGAATTCTCTAGCGTTTATTCATGTCTCTTATTTAGTTAAGAGTGTTTATTTACAAGTTTGAGAGAAGCTAGTTCTATGAAATGTTTCTCTTTAACCATGTTTAGATGGCTATCAAAATCCTTATTTTTTATTTTGTTTGTTTGTTTCTACGTGGACAGTTGATATTTGCTTATCTTTTCTTACATACTCATACTCTGGATCTGCGTGAACACACGCTCATTCAGAACTCACTTTTCTCTTGAGTAGAGTCTACCCCTAACCCATATGTCTGTCCTCATGCCAGAGTTCAAAGACTGTCCAAGCACAGCCTCAGGACTTGTGTTGGCAGGAAAGTCCCCAATTCACACATCTTCATGGGCCTTGCTGTTTTCCAGGACAGAGAAGAGCAGAAGAGAAGATAATCAAGGAAAATGGGCTGCAGCAAAAGATAATCTAATTTTCTCTTGGAGGGGCAACCTGAATGGGAAGATGGTGGCTGGAGCTCTGGCCCGGTTTGGTCTCTCTGACCTCCTAGGACCTGGCTGAAACATTTGCAGGCACAGAGGAGAAGATTCCCAAGGATCATTTGTGTTTTAATCTGACTTCTTTACTTTCCAGCTGAGAAACAGCATTTATCAGATGACCACGACCCATCTCCAGCTCCCACTGTTTTCCTGAGATGGATGGGGCAGAAATCAATTTTAAATTCAGCCTTACAAAATGCTGATGACCTATTCTTTCCTATAGGTTCAATAGTGGTCCTCAAATGCAGTAGAACCTCCCTAGTTGATCACTTCCCTACACCAACTTTTAAATTGACCAAACTTTTATACACTGGACATGCACCTTATGTATATATCAGTACAGTTAGCCTAGTTTCTTACGGCAACCATTTCCATACATTGACCAACTCCTTACGTTGGCCAAATTTTTATAGACTGGACATGCACCATATGTACATATCAGTACAGTTAGCCTAGTTCCTTCCGGTAGCCATCTCCATACACTGACCACCTCCTTAAGTTGACCTAATTTTCATAGACTGGGCATGCACCTCATGTACATATCAGTACAGCAGGCCTAGTTCCTTATGTTGACTACCTTCAAGTGTTGAACAGTTTGTTACAATCCCTTGGGTAGTCAACTCACAGAGGGTCTGCTGTATATCAGATCTTTATCTCTGAACCCTGTGAAGGAGACCTCTCTTGGAAAACTGGTCTTTGCAGATGGGATTAAAGTAAGGCTCTTGAATTATCCAGAGTGGATCTTCCATGCTACCCCATACCTCCTTCAGTGAGGGATGCAGAGGGAGATTTGACAAACCAAGAGAAGAAAAGACCATGGGAAGAAGAAGAAGGAGCAGAGAACATTGAGAGATGCTGGCTGTGAACTGTGATCGGAGTGGTGAGGTTATCTGCAAGGGAAGACACACTTGGAGCAACCAGAGGCTGAAAGAAGGAAGTTTTTCCAGAGTCTTCAGAGGAGCACAGCCACCTGGGCTCCACACTGTGGACTCAGTTGATGCTGACTCAACATGCTTAGCTTCCACAACTGGGAGAGTGCATACATTCTTGGGTTATTTTCAACTTTCAGATTTGCGGTCATTGGTTAGAACAGCCCTATGCAATGAATGCATTCCCCTATGCGTAGATACATACATGGACCGGTGAAAAAGATGTGAGACAGATAGGTAGGTGTGCAGAGACAAAGATAGGCGTACATGATAGATCTGTGAGCAGATAAATAGATGAATATATAGACATATGAGAGAGATATGAAAGATGGGTAGGTCCGTAGGTCAGTAGGTAGACGGATAAGAGAAAGTGATGATAGATACATAGATAGATACATGGATACGTAGATGGATGAGAGAGATAAAAGAGAAGAGAGAGAGGAAGATGGAAGAGGGCCAATAGGACAGGATATAAGAAAAGCCACATGTTCCATTGCACACAAGATTCTCAGCTCTCCCTCTGCCTCATGCCTTCTCTCTTTGTTGGGTAGGATGACAACCTTCCATATCAGCGCTCAGCCTTGCTTGTAAATTCATCTGTTCCAGTTCTGAAAAAGGAGGCGGTGAAAACCCACAAAGGAAGGTGAAGAGGGAAATTGTTTTCCAATTCACGATGGAGGGTCAGGCAATGAATTTGCTGGATGTCCCTCCTCCCTTTTACTCTGAAATCATCATCTCCCAGAAACATTGCCATTGCAGGCTCCCACCTTCACACACACACACACACCCGCCTTGGAATGGAATGGCTCTACCAAATAACAGAGTGAAGTGAGTCACCAGCAGAAACTGGAAACAAATGCTCAGTCTTTATATGTGGGGCACAGCCTTCCAATTTGTTGGGAGTACTTTTCTTTTTTTCCACTTGGCGTTTCTACTTGAGCAAACCCAGCATCTAACCACGGTCTCTGCCAAAGCCAGCGCAGATGAGTGAGGTCAGTCTCAGAAATAATTTTCCAAATGTGTTGGTCTCCAGACTCAGAGCACAAAGCTAGAGTTCATTTGTTAATAGACTAATGGTTTCCCCCTACAAGCAAATGCAGAAAACAGGGCCGTCAGCTTGAAGGAGATGAGAGTGCAAACAGTCCCACTTTTAGGGCTTAGGGTACAGAAGTTCAGAGGGGCTTTGTGTAACTTTCTTTACTCTTTAGAACTTATTGGAGACCACAAGGTCGGCAGTTGTTTTCTTAACTCAGCATTCAATGGGAACTGGGAATTTCAACAGTATTAGGTTAGAATTTTTTTTTCTTTTTTTTAGCATTTTCTATATGACACTCAAATATAGGCATACAATTGTAATTCAATAAAAATTATAGATGTCTACTTGTTATTATACATGGGCAACTCAACTGTAGGGATGTGGGTAGAGTATAAATTCATATAATGTGTAATAAATGTTAGATATACGAGCCTACCTATCCATCCATCGCCTATTAATCTGTCATCTATCTATTGATATCTATTTATTATCTATCCATCTCTATCTATCTTATATTAAACTATTTCATCTGCTATGTATTCAGTTTTTTTTTTTTTTTTTTTTTTTTTTAAACAGAGTCTTAAGCTTTCACCTAGAGTGCTGTGGCATCACTGCTCACAACAACCTTAAATTCTTGGGCTTAGGCGATTTTCTTGCCTCAACCTCCCAAGTAGCTGGGACTACAGGTGCTCACCACAATGCCCAGCTATTTTTTGGTTGCAGTTGTCATTACTGCTTAGCAGGCCCAGGCTGGGTTCAAACCCACCACCCTAGGTGTATGTGGCCGGCACTCTGCCGACTGAGCTACAGGTGCCACTTATGTATGTAGTTTTTAAATAACCCAATTAACCAGGTTTCCCCTCTCCTGCAGTTGAGACCCAAACTGGACCTCATGATTTCACTATGATAAACAACTCAAGATAAAGCATCAGTGAGAGAGAAAAGACATAAAAAATCCTGTACCTTCCCCAACACTCAGGGTATTAGTACAACAAATATGCCTTGAAGGTATATTCATGCATTATAATCAAGAAATGTATCAACCGATAGTTATTCCTGCAATGATGCCATAGTCCTATCAGCATCTCATGATAAATCTTTCAGAATACATATAATTATTCTTGGCAGATGTTTACCAAAATGAAAGGCATGTATGCGCAGTGATTTGGTTACTCCAAGTTATCTTATGCATGAAATATATCCTGATTCTTCATAAACTCAGCTATTTATTGGAAAGATGATGGAAATATTTCTGGGACTAGGACCAGTGATTTCTATGTCTTACTTGAACACATTTTCTCAGGTAAAATAACCTGTTGCCCAGGGAAGTAGGAAATTAGACATCGTGTGTGTGTGTGTGTGTGTGTGTGTGTGTGTGTGTGTGTGTGTGTGTTTGAGCAAGAGACAGAGATAGATAGATAGATAGATAGATAGATAGATAGATAGATAGATAGAATAGATGGATAGATGATGGGTGGATGGAAAGAAAGAAAGAAAAAAAGAAAGAAAGAAAGAAAAGATGGTATAGATAGAATGGATAGATGGATAAAATAGATGAGAAAGATAGATAGATAGATAGATAGATAGATAGATAAATGGATGGATAGATAGATAGATGATAGATAGAGTGGATGGATGGATAGATAGATGATAGATAGAGTGGATGGATGGAGATAGATAGAATAGATAGATGGATAGATAGATGAACTGGAAGATAGATAGATAGATAGATTAGATAGATGGATCAATGGATGGATAGATAGATAGATGATAAATAGAGTGGATGGATGGATAGAATAGATGGATAGATAGATGAACTGGAAGATAGATAGATAGATAGATAGATAGATAGACAGATTAGATTAGATAGATGGATAAAATGCATGATAGATGGATGGATAGATAGATAAATAGATACATAGATGATAGATGGATAAATAGATAAGATAGATGGATGAATGGATAGATAGAAGCAATGAATGGATTGATAGATTATAGATAGATAAGATAGATGGATGAATGGATAGATAGATAGAAGCAATGGATGGATAGATAGATAGATAATGAGATGGATGGATAGATGCAATGAAAGATGGATAGATACATAGGTGATAGGATGGATAGATACATAATAGTTGATGGATGGATAGATAGATAGATAGATGTAACAGATGGATGCATAAATGGATGGATAGATAGATAGATAGATAGATAGATAGATAGATAGATTAGATAGATGGATAAAAGGGATGATGGATGGATGGATAGATAGATAGATAGATAGATAGATAGATAGATGGATAGATAATAGAGTGGATGGATGGTTGGATGGATAGATGTAACAGATGGATGGATGGATGGATGGATGGATGGATGGATGGATGAATGGATAGTACATAGAATAGATAGAGGAATAGATAGATGAATGAATGATAGATAGATGATAGAATAGACAGGTGGATAGATGGATGGGTAAGTAGAATAGATTGAAGGAACAGAGAGATGGATGGATACATGGTAGATAGATGGATGAATGTATGGATGGATAGAATGGATAGACAGATAAATAGATACATAGATAGAATGGATGGATGGATGGATGGATGGATAGTAGATAGAATAGATAGATGGATAGATAGATAAATGAATGATAGATAGATGATAGAATAGACAGGTGGATAGATGGATGGGTAGGTAGAATAGATAGAATAGATTGAAGGAACAGAGAGATGGATGGATGGATAAATAGATAGATAGAATGGATGGATGGATGGATGGATGGATGGATGGATGGATGGATGGACAGATAGTAGAATAGGTAGATGGATAGCTAGATGAAATGGATGATAGATAGATAGATAGATAGATAGATAGATAGATAGATAGATGATAGAATAGACATGGATGGGTGGGTAGAATAGATAGAATAGGTTGATGGAACAGAGAGATGGATGAATATATGATAGATGGACAGATAGATGTGTGGATGGATAGGATGGATGGATGGATGGATGGATGGATGGATGGATGGATGGACGGACAGACTGGATGGATGGATGGATGGATGGATAGATAGATAGATAGATAGATAGATAGATAGATAGATAGATAAGACAGATGATAGATAGGATGGATGGATGGATGGATAGATAGATAGATAGATAGATAGATAGATAGATAGATATAATAGATGGAAGAAATGGATGGATGGATAGATAGATGATAGATGGAAGAGATAGATAGATAGATAGATAGATAGATAGATAGATAGATAGAATAGATGGATGGATAGATAGGTAATGGATAGATGGATAGATAGATAAATAGACAGACACATAGATAAAAATGGAAGTAGTTTTCCTTTTTAGGAAACATATTGAGCATGATGAGCGAATCCCATGAACCATTCTGCTAAGAGTGTTGTAACCATAAACTATTGTCATAGTTAATCATTTGTCCTTCAAAAACTGCATTAAAATGTGGGTTTTCCGTCCCTTTACCAGATAAACTGAGCCTTTAGAGAACTGGTATTTGTGGAGGATAGTTTGAAGTACTCATAGGTCCTAAATAGCATAGATTTTAATTCAAGTTCACTCTGGACCATCAAATCAGCACCTTGTACCCCATAAATACATTAATGTACACAGTTATGATTTAATAAGGAATAAAAAAGGCAAGAATGTTCAGCATTTTTTCTATTAATGTAATTGTTTCTACAATTATATTCACCTAAAAATAAATATATCAGAATTTGAAGCCTCAAAAATATAAGCTGAATTCTTAGATGCCCTCTGTTGCAGCTCTCCAGAGTTGGGTCCACTGAGCAAAGCTTCGCTGTCATATATGGGGTGATAAAATGAGGATATTTATAGGACAGTGCATTTATAAACTGCAATTCTGTCTTTCTCATGGGGGCACTGTTGATGATATTTTTGGTGTTAATGACTCAGATATGACTAGAATAACTCCCCCCCCCTTGAGAAATGTATTTTTCATCAAACAGAAGATGTCTTGCTTTTTTTTTTTTTTTCACTTTGGCTGCCGGGAAGCTCATAGCTAAATTATTACTATTCTTTAATCACATCCTTGTGGTTGACAGGGACGTATTTTTATTAAGAGATTTAGAGATGAGTAAACATATAAAAAAATTCTGGCTTATAATGTCTTTGTTATGACTCAGTTAAACTTTTATTTTTCTGGAGAATTGCACACATATACAAAAGCAGGAGGGAACAGTGTATTGGTACTCCAGTCCCCATCACTCTGAATAATTACCAAGCCAAGGGTAGTTTTGGGTTCCCACCCCTGAAGAATCTTCTTTACACTATATTCAGGCAGAAGATGATTGTGAGAGAGGATACCCGAGAAGGGTGAGGTCTAGGAGAACAGGTCTTCTCAAGGAGACCACAAGGATACACATACAGGGTCCTCTCCATGGTGACTCAGCTCTTGGGAATCTGTAAACTTAACTTCCCGAAACTTGGAAATTTCCAAGTTCTGTGAAATCCTGTAGTTCTGTAGGAGTGGGAATAGCATCTCTTGCTTGATTCAAACTGGCCAATGAGAAGGGTCCCTGTGGGGTGGAACTTTTTGACTGTCAATAAAAAGGGAAAGACCAAGACAGTTGGGGAGCATGGCCATTTGGAATTCTTCTATGCCATAAGCTCCCAGCTGGTGAATAAAGCCCTTCCTCTTATAAACGTGGTGTCTGGGTGCCCCTCCTCTCCTGGTGAATAAAGCCCTTCCTCTTATAAACGTGGTGTTTGGGTGCTCTTTCTCTCCATTGGGCCTTGTCTTCCTGAAACATTTTCATGCAATTATTTCATTATACCTTCTTTTTACTGGGTGTATTCTAAACAATGCACATGATACACCCACTCACCTTTCTCTACAATCCACTCACCCTCTATTCACACCAGTGTTTGCCTGCTTGGAAAACAGCTGAGAACTGTGGTGAGTCAGTGCAGGGAAGGGGAGCAAACCAGAGTGGAATTGGTGGGAACTAAGAAAAATACAGGGCAAGAGAAGACACAGAGGCAAAAGGTGGGATTGGGAAGACTAACTGAGCTGATGGCTACAGCCAGCACCAAAGCACAAAATCAGCTTCATTTTATAGTGTCTGTTCAGGGTTGTCCAGGGGGAAGTAGCATAGACAACATGGGGAAATAGCACAAACAAAAGACATAGTTTTGGTCTTACAGTACAATAGGAAAATGTAAATGACTTTAATAAAGATAAGTCATCTTGTTAATGGTTTCTACTCAACATTGTTAACATATGACAAGAAGTAAGAAGGGAAAGAGCACTTAACAAGTTGCCAGAAGGGCAAGATCATGAGCATCTCAGCATAGTTGACAAAACAAAGGAAGAACTATGTGACTTGCTAGTTTCTACTCAAGTTTATTAACATATTACAAGAAGTAGAAAGGCAAAGATCACAAGGGTCTCTGCATAGTTGACTGGGCAAAGAAAGGGCTATGTGATTTCTGGCAGAAGGAGCATGAAGAAAGGAATATGGCTGTTTAGGAACAGAGGAGAAGCAGTTGGGGGTTCATTCCCTGCATGTTCCCCAGGCAGTTGTAGCAGGAAACCAACACAGACACTCCAGGCACCAGTTGGAAGAGGAAACGGCTCTATTCTCTGGCCAGGAGACTGGGAGGACTAGTGTCCTAAAAACTGAGCCCACCAGCTCAATCTCTTGCCTTCCCTTAGGGCTCGGGTGCACGTAAGAGTTTTGAAAGATGTGAGAGATGTGACAGACGGGAAAATGTGATTCCAGGGAAGGTCAGGTTGGCCCATGCCCTTGGTACTGGGAGGGCTACCTGTCCTCAAAGGTGATGGAAGGTTAAGGAAGTCATAAAGTTACTACTAGACCCAGCACATACCAAAGCAAGGTC
Source organism: Loris lydekkerianus (assembly GCA_963574355.1). Lineage (NCBI taxonomy): Eukaryota > Metazoa > Chordata > Mammalia > Primates > Lorisidae > Loris > Loris lydekkerianus. The sequence continues at coordinate 12,001 of CAUYPK010138265.1, forward strand.
ATATAGGTAAAGAGACGTCTGCTGCAGTAGAGGTAGGAGTGTTTCAGACTGGCTAGTGCCTGTACAGAGTGACTAGGACAGAATTCAGCTCTGCTTTTACTCTCTTGCCTCACTGTGAGGGTTCCCGCTGTCCACAGAGAGCACACCTTCCTGACAAGGTGTATGAGTGCACAGTCCATGGTACTGTTAACGAACCCTCGAACCCTCCACAAACCTGCTCCTTTTCCTTGGACCCTGATGGAATATTCCAGAGGGAAAAGATGCAATCAAAAAAACAGTCTATCCTAGGATTGCCAACCATTCTTGTTGGCCAGAGGAAACTAATAATTCCTTTTTAAAAAAATTGTTGCTGGTTTTTTCTTCTTTCTTTCTTTCTTTTTTTTTTTTTTTTTTGAGGCAGCGTCTCAGTATGTTGTATGTTGCCCTCGGTAGAATGCCATGGCGTTGTAGCTCACAGCAACCTCATGCTCTTGGGCTTATGCAAGTCTCTTGCATCAGTCTCTCAAGTAGCTGGGACTACAGGCGCTCACCACAACGCCTGGCTATTTTTGTTGTTGTTGCAGTTGTCATTGTTGATTTTGCTGGCCTGGGCTGGGTTCTAACTGGCCAGCCTCAGTGTATGTGGCTGGTGCTGTAACCACTCTTGTACAGGCACCAAGCCCTTTTTCCTCTTTTTTATATCTGGGACCATGACCAGCAATTGCATTCATTGAGGAGAGGACCCTAAAATATTTGAGGATTGAGGGAGGAGAACCCCTCTGGCACGGGCCAGTGATTGCCAACAGCTGGCTGTTTCTTTGCAGACGTGAGTTTGATGAACCAAGAGGCCCAAACGCCATCCTGACTGCAGTTGTTCTACGATCCTTTGCTTCTACACAATGTCATGGATGTTTTTGTGATTGTCTTTGTGGTGCCAGATAGCCTCTTGGGGCCACACACAGACATGTAGCAGACCCACACATCACCATCCTCATTCTCTGCTAAATGCGTCAGGTCAACACCTGCTTTGGGGTTTATATTCATGCAAGATTGGTATTTATGGCCCAGTCTGTGCCCAAATGGGATGATCTCAGTTTTGTATGGGTTTGGCCAGGAGAAGATGAATTGCGTCTGCTTATAGGAATAAATGGACTCTTTTCCAGAAGGCAATGATGCAAACCTCTGGGAGCTTTGGAGAGGTTTGGAGAGTGGAGCAGCTTGGTCCTAGTCACAGGCAAAATGGGAACTTTTTGGGACCTCACCCACTGCTGGTAGCAATCAAGTCAGGTCATTGGCAACTCTGAGGTCTTGGTTGTAACTAACTCCTACACTCTGCTTTGCTTTAAAGGTGGTGGCTTTACCAGCTCCATACAATACATTAACGAGTGGGCATTGGTGTATCCCAATAAAACCTTATTTATGGACACTGAAATTTAAATATACCACTTAATTTTTGTGTGTTACAGAACATTATTATTATTTTTTAATTTCTCTTCCACCACCAGCATTTAAAAGATGTAGAAACATTCTTACAGAAAACAGGCAGCTGACAAGGTCCGGGCCATAGTTCAGTGTTTGCCAACTCTTGGTGAAGATTTATGATACCATTTATTATACCATGCAGTATTCTCAGGGTTAGCTAAGGTCCAAATGCAAAATAGTTTGGATCAGGTTAGAGAAAAAAAGAAAAAACTCTCATTTTATGATGGGGAAACAGTATATGGTCAAGCCTGTCACCTTATAAAAGTTAATTCCTTAGAGCTGATGTATTTTCTGAAGCTATCTGATAGATTTGTCAATATCTTCTAAAATATTAATAATTAAGATTTAGGGAAGCAGAGGGTTCAATGCCTACAAACCAGTTACAGGTCAAGGATTCATGCTTCCTACTTGTTCACCTAAGTTTTTTCCTCCTGTTTGTGCTTTATTCCTTCTCATTTCTTAGCACTTTGTTTGTTTATTTATTTATTTTTGAGAACCCAGGCTAGAGTGCTGTGGTGTCATTGTAGTTCACAGCAACCTCAAACTCCTGGGTTCAAGCAATCTTCCTGCCTCAGCCTCCTGAGTAGCTGGGACTACAGGCACCTGCCACAACACCTGGCTAGTTTTCCTATTTTTAGTAGAGACGGGGTCTAACTCTCACTCAGGCTGCTCTGAACTCCTGAGCTCAAGCAATCTGCTTGCCTCAGCCTCCCAGAGTGTTGAGATTGCAGGAGTGTGTCACCATGCCCAGCCTCTTAGCACTTTTTACCTTCATTCCTACCTTGGTATTCTGTGTGCTTGTTGAGCTGATGTCTGCCTCAGAGAACGGGGATCTTGTTCTGCTATGCAAATATTAGCAGCAGAATGAATATCAGTCAAATAGATTCATTCCATCATATATTCACATGTATGTTAGTTCCAATTTAGTAATGAGTAATGTCTTGTTTGTTTTTACATTCTTTTTTTCCTAAATATACACCAAAAATTTATTATTTTTTCCCTTTAAAAAATTTTTTTTTTTGTTTTAAGACTCCAAGTTTTTTTTTTTTTTTTTTTTTTTTTGTTATTATTGGGAGTTGGGAATATTGTGTTACTCTCAGGTTTTTTTTTTTTGTTGTTGTTGTTGTTATTGTTGGGAGTTAATTGAGGGTACACAGAACCACGTTACGTTGATTGCTTTTATTAGGTAAGGACACTCTTATATTTGTGTCCTGACGCCAAAAAATGAACCACACTCCCTGACCTCCCACCCCCTTCCCTCCTTCCCTTTCTCAGCTCTCACCATCCCCCACTCCTCTATGCACTAGGATCTTAATTGTCCTCATATCAGAACTGAGTACATAAGATTCTAATTTCTCCATTCTCGTGATGATATATTAAGAATAATGTGTTCCACTTCCATCCAGGTTAATACAAAGGATGTGAAGTCTCCATCTTTTTTAGTGGCTGAATAGTATTCCATGGTGTACATATACCACAGGTTGTTAGTCCATTCCTGGGTTGGTGGGCATTTAGGCTGTTACTCTCAGTTATTTTGGAACATACCCTTGCATTGTACACATTAGCTGCGCTCTCTCCCTCCTCCCACCCATCCCCCTTCCCCACCCCTCCCCCTGGCTAGACTATATTTGTGTTTTGTTATTAGTATGAGTGTACAAGAGTTTTTCAAACTAATACAACCTTTATGGAAAGAAATATGAATACTCAGGGAACTGAAAGTTGACCTTCTGTTTGATCCTGCAACCTCATTACTAGGCATTTACCCAAAAGAACAAAAATCCTGGTTTTCCATTCTTGAGATTCTTCCCTTAGGTCTGGCCTCCAGTTACATCCACCTGGTTGCAAAAGGCATTTATTCATCCTTTTATAGGGTTGAGTAGTATTCCATAATATACACATAGCACGATTTTTTTTATTTTTTTAAATGATTTATTTTTATTGTTGGGGATTCATTGAGGGTACAAGAAACCAGGTTATACTGATTGTATTTGTTAGGTGAAGTCCCTCTTATAATTGTGTCTTTCCCCTGAGAGGTGTGTTACACATCGAGACCCCATGCCCTCCCCCCTCTCTGCTCTTCTTTTTCCCTAACCCCCTCCCTCCTTCCCTCTCTCTCCTCTCCCCTTCCCCCACCCCCTCCCTCCTTCCCTCTCTCTGCTCTTCCTTCCCTCACTCCCTCCCTCCTTCCCTCTCTCTCTGCTCTTCCTTCCCCCACCCCCTCCCTCCTTCCCTCTCTCTGCTCTCCCCTTCCCCCACCTCCTCCCTCCTTCTCTCTCTCTGCTCTCCCCTTCCCCCACCCAGCACCATGTACTAGGTCATTAATTGTCCTCATACCAAAATTGAGTACACAGGATTCATGGTTCTCCGTTCTTGTGATGCTTCAAGAATAATGTGTTCTACTTCCATCTAGGTTAATACAAAGGGTGTAATGTTTCCATCGTTTTAATGGCTGAATAGTATTCCATAGCATCCATAAACCACAGCTTGTTTTCATGCCTCAAATTACAATCACCACATTTTTATTAATACAGTGACAGATGGATGGGCACTTGGGTTGATTCCACACAGCTGCGATTGTGAATTGTGCTGCAATACAATTTTGAGCGCACATGTCTTTTTTCATAAAATGACTTCTTTTCTTTGGGGGCAAATACCCAGGAGTGAGATTGCTGGATCAAATGGTGGGTCTACTTTTATTTCTTTGAGAAAATTCCAAGTTTTAGTTCTTTGAGAAATCTCTACTCTGTTTTCCACAGAAGGTGCAAATGAAGTTATTATTACTGATAAATCATTTCCCTTTGAGGTTCCTGGTGGACCTTCGACCATATGCCCTGTGGAAGAGTGATGTGCTGGGGAAATCCATTGCCCCCTTTGAAATGGGAGGGTGCCAGCCTCACCATCAGGTTCCCCAGAGAACCCCAGTTGGAAGCCAGCTTCACACGTTACCTACACAAAATTGTGGACTGGAGAACCATCTCCCATACACAAAACAGCCAAGAGCTTTTTGAATAAGCGTACTTGGATTTGCCCTTTATTTCAATCATTTAAAAATTTTATTGATGTATATTGTTTCTCATATCTAGGGAGTGAGATTTTGTTGCATGCACGGTGGTGATCAAATAAGGCTTTCCTTCACCATCGATCACCTTGAGTATTCACCAATGTTGTGTGTCAAGAACATTTCCAGGGCGGCACCCATAGCTCAGTGGGTAGGGCGTGGGCCACATGCACCGCAGGCCAGATAAAATTAATAATAATGACAACTGCAACAACCAAAAAAGTAGCTGGGTTTTGTGGTGGGCGCTTGTAGTCCCAGCTACTTGGAAGGTTGAGGCAAGAGAATTGCTTAAGCCCAAGAGTTTAAGGTTGCTGTGAGCTGTGACGCTACTGCACTCTACAGAGGGTGAGAAAGTGAGACTCTGTCTCAAAAAAAAAAAAAAAAAGAAAGAACGTTTCCAGTTCTCTGTTTTGGCTCCGTCTGCAACTCAGATCATCAGGCTTCAGGTTCTCATAAGGAGGGTCCAACCTAGATCCCCCACATGCAGCGCACAGCACACTTTGCACTCTTTGGAGAATCTAATGGTACCACTGATGCGGAAGGAGGCAGGGCTCACGTGATGACGCGAGGAAGGAGGCGGGGCTCATGTGATGACGTGAGGAAGGAGGTGGGGCTCGCATGATGACGCGAGGAAGGAGGCGTGACTTATGTGATGATGTGAGGAAGGAGGTGGGGCTCACGAGATGACGTGAGGAAGGAGGCGTGACTTACATGATGACGCAAGGAAGCAGGCGGGCTCATGTGATGACGTAAGGAAGGAGGCGGGGCTTGCATGGTGACATGGGGAAGGGAGTGTGGCTCACTTGATGACATGAGGATGGGGAACAGCTATAAATATAGATGGAAATTCCCTCACTGCTTACAACTCACGTCTCCCTGTGTGGTCCAGGAGTTGGAAACCACAGCCTTAAAACTAATCTCTTTTTCCCTCTCTCCATATATGTATGTGTGTTTGTTATTTATATGTGTGTATATATGTCTCTATATAAATTTATACATGTAAATATCTATTTACCGATTTGTATCTATATATAGATTAATTTTTGCATGTGAATACATCTAGTTTTCAATCAGTATATTTTTTTCTCTGGACATATATATACACACACAGTTGTTTCTCTCTATATATACATATATATGTATATGGACTTGTTCATTTATATATAATATGTATATATAGCTTGTTTACATATATAAAACATGTATATGTATAGGGGCTTGTTTATATATATTTATATTTATAATATATATTTTTAATTATATATATAATTTCAAGCTTATTTTCCTAGAGATTTCTATTATATATAATATGTATAATATATATATTTTAATCTTTAATTATATATATATATATATAAAACCTCAAGCTTGTTTCCCTAGAGATTTCTATTATACATGGTATATATATTTTAATTTTTAATCATATATATATAATCTCAAGCTTGTTTCCGTAGAGATTTCTATTATGTATATAATATATTTTTTAATTTTTAATTATACATATAATCTCAAGCTTGTTTCCCTAGAGATTTCTATTTTATATATATATATTTTTAAATTTTTAATCATATATATATATAATCTCAAGCTTGTTTCCCTAGAGATTTCTATCTAATACACAGATCAAACAAGATAAAACACACAACAGCCCATCACAGAACAACTCGCAGGACCGACCTGGCTTCAGGGCAAGCTTAATGAGAAATATCTGACCCTTTTCAGGAATATTTGGCTCTTTGAAGACCCGAAGGGAGGGTGCCCTGTGTGGACACAGCTTTGCATTTCTCTGCGTCTGAGCAAAGCCCACCTCACCTGTGCATATGGGATTTGCTGGCCGGCCCTTCTTGCGCAACATTCTAAATAGCTGTGGTTTCTTCATGGGGAGGTCCAGATAAATCAAGTTGAACAGCAGAGTATAAACCTCAGACGCTGAGTAGAATTTTTTTCAGGCGATGACATCAGGTCTCAGACGGGCAACAACTTCTTGGGACTTGTGGGGGAGGGCTTGGAACTAAAAACATTCCTTAAAATTGTATTCCACCCTCCTCCACTCCACCCCCACGACTGATTTGCATTGATTGCAGCTCAAAGTGGATCTTGCCACCAGAAGCCCCAGACGCACAGGTCTGCGCCAGGAATTTCTGGGAACCCCCGAGCTGCTTTTCCTCTGTCCGGCGGTCCATGGTTCGCATTCAAATAAGAGCTTGCTGTCATGTTTTCCTTTCTACCTGATTGTCTTGCCTGAGGCTGCACAGATTCAGCTGTCTGTCTCTGTTCCTGACCTCCTACCGCACACCTGACTCTATGGAGCACAGTGAACGCCTAATCTCCAAAGAATTTCCCTGGCCTGCAATTGGATGCCACGTGGAGCTCTGAGCGTCTTTCTGCTGGGTCCGCCTGATTCAGTAATGATCTTTGGAAATGGCTTCTGTTTATCCATTGATTTGGGAAATGTAAACAAGAACCCCTTCCCTGCACACTTAGCCTCTTTCTCTCAGGCTCTGTCTACGAGAGTTGTTTTTAGGGACAGAGTCTTACTCTGTCATCCTGGCTTAGAATGCAGTGGCCTCAGCTTAGCTTACAGCAACTCCAATGTAACCTTAACATTTGTACCCTTTGGGGAGAAAAAAAATAAATGAAAAAATATGCTTTTTAAAGGAGGAATATTAAGATCACAGCAAAATTGAAAGCAAGATAGAGCTATTTCCCAAGCACTTACAGTCTCTGGGTACACACAGGGACACCAGAGTGGTGCACCTGTTCTAATCAATGACATGTCACTGTCACCAATAACATGTCACTGTCACCAGGAGTCATAGTTCCATTAGGTTCACTCTTGCTGTTGGAGATGTAATAACGATATGGCCCCACCATGATTACGTCACACAGAGCAGTCCCCATCCTGAACAGCCTGGGTGCTCCGCCCAGTCACCCCTAACAACCATTGACCTTTTTACTATCTTGACTGCTTTGCCTGTTCCAGAAAGTCCTAAAGTCCTGATAACTATAATCTACAGAGAACTAAAATTAAATGATAAGAAAAGTGCAAACAACCCTCTCCATAAGTAGGCAAGAGATTTGAACAGAAGCTTCTCCGAGGATGACAGAGGAATGGCCAAAAAACACATAAAAAGATGCTCATGGTCTGTAATCATCAGAGAAACGCAAATCATAACCACCCTGAGATACCATCTAACCCCAGTGAGAATGGCCCACATCACAAAATCCCAGAAGTGCAGATGCTGGCCTGGGTGTGGAGAGAAGGGAACACTTCTACACTCAGGTGGGACTGCAAACCAATACAGCCTTTATGGGAAAAAGTATGGAGAATCCTCAAAGACCTAAAAGTAGACCTTCCCTTTGACCCTGCAATCCTGTTACTAGGCATCTACCCAGAAGAACAAAAATCATTTTACCACTAAGAAATTTACACTAGAATGTTTATTGTAGCTCAATTCATAACTGCCAAGCCTTGGAAGTAACTGGAGCGCCCATCAACCCATGAATGGATCAACAACCTGTGGTATATGTATGCTATGGAATATTACTCAGCCATCAAAAAGATGAAGACTTTGCACCTTTTACATTTACCTGGATGGAGTTGAAGTACATTAACTTCTTAGTAAAGCATTGCAAGCATGGAAAAATAAATATCCAATGTACTCTATACTAATACGAAATCAATATATGAACAATTATATGCTTGCAAGAACAATAAAAAATAAAATATGAATGCTGTCTAACACGCACACACAGGAAAAGAAAGAATGCCCTGTGATTACAATCCTGCAGCCCCAGCAGATGGATGGCTTTCACTCAGTAATAGTCATTAAAAATTCCTCTATATGCCCCTTCGTAGCTTGGAAGCTCACTCCTTTATAGGGCTGAATCATATTCCACTGTCTGGATGAGCCATAGTTTATTTGTCCACTCATTTACGGAAGCACATCTTTGTAGCTTTCCAAGTCTATGCAGTAATGAACAAACCTGCTATGTAAACATCCATGGGCAGGTTTTTGTGTGGACACGTTTGCAACTTCTTTGGGTAAATACCCAAGGCATGCAACTGCTATACTATATAATAAGAATATGTACGCGTTTAAGCTTCCTTCACTATAAACATTTAAGCTCAGGGTAGTGTTAAGAAAAGGGAAAGGTATAGACGGGCTTGTTTATGGTAATACTTGTAAACATTTCAGGCTTTGCCATATTTTTTCCCCAAAAGTCACCTTCCAAACAACAATAAATTCCCCCTTGCACTTACATTTTGAAGCACCTCTATATCCCAAATGTGGGAACTGGGCAGAAACGCATATGAGGGCTGACAATTAAATTTGCAAACTCATCTTGGAAAAAAAGTGCTACATGCCTCATTGCTGAATATCACTACAGTCGTCTTTGAGGCTCTCCCTTTGAGAAGCTATGCACCGATGCCAGTGGCTAGTCCATAATTCAAAGCACCTCCTTGCTCTGTAATTATTTTTCTGCATAATTATTTTTCTCTGCCTAGCCTCTTTTTTTTTTTTTTATTAAATCATAGCTGTGTACATTGATATGACCATGGGGCATCATATACTAGCTTCATAGACCGTGTGACACATTTTCATCACACTGGTTAACATAGCCTTCCTGGCATTTTCTTAGTTAATGTAAATGTGCTAAGACATTTACATTCCACATCTACCAAGTTTCACATATACCCTTGTAAGATGCACTGCAGGTGTAATCCCACCAATCCCCCTCCCGCTACCCCCCCCCCCCCCCCCCCCCCCCCCCCCCCCCCGGTGGAGGGGGGGGGCGGGGGGGTTTATATAGGCCCAAAAAATTTTCGGCTTTAAATACCAACCCAAACCCCCTTTTAAACCAAAACATTTGGGCACGGGGGGGGGGGGGGGGGATGCCCGGCGGGAGGGTGATAGGTGGGATCACACCTATGGTGCATCTT
>CAUYPK010138266.1:0-30288 GCA_963574355.1 Loris lydekkerianus
TATATATAGAGAGAGAGAGAGAGAGAGAGAGAGAGAGAGAGAGAGAGAGAGAGAAGTTTTTATAACACACTCAGTAAAACAAAAAAAATATATAAAAATAAATTCAACAAATGAAAATCAAAAAATGAGACACTGACTACTAGGGTCTCATGAATTGAGTTTCTTGGGTTGTATGGAATTTTATATATATTAATATTTTTACTGAGGGGCTGTTAAAAACTGTACTCTCTCTCTCTCTCTCTCTCTCTCTCTCTCTCTCTCTCTCTATATATATATATATATATATATATATATATATATAGAATTAATATATATATCTGAATTAATTTCAAACATGGCAATGATGAACTGTAAGATAAAACTGAAGGCAAAAAAACTCCCTGGTGGTAGGTTTATTAATTGAGAATCCACCTTGCCTCCCCTTCTACTAAAACAGTACAAGTGTAGGTAGCAGCTGAAAGTAGATTTGTAGTAACAGTAGCTCCTCAAACAGATATGGAGGCTTTGCTCAATGTACAAATGGTAAGATTACAACAAATTTTAGTTTCTGTCATGGCGTGAATATGAATACACAGAGCTGGAATTTGAACCTAGACAAACAGATTCCAAGATCACTGTTCTTTATCACTCATCTATTTACTTTGGAGCTATTACTACATGTTTTAGGTTGTATCTTCCTCCAATCTTGGAAGACACAAGCCAAGTCGTGGAGCCATGGAAACATGTTGAAAATGTTTTCCTACCAGTAAGATGCTCTGAGTGCCACTGAGTCTGGTGATTCTCTTAACTCCAGCACGAGATCCCTGCTATAAAGTGACAATAACCTCTGCAGAAATTATGGACAAAATGAAACCCCCTGACGAAAGAGGACTTTGGTTCTGGCAAACTTCCAGTCTCCTAAAAGGCATCCTGAACTAAAGTTCCTGACCCCATGCCTTTGCTAAAGTTTCCAAATCCTGACTTTTTACCTAGTATTCTCAGTGCCTTGAATATATGCAACAAAATGCTTCTTACGTTCCCAAGAGAAGAAAAACACTCTCAGGATTGTAGATATAGGAGCTTCTCTTCCAAGCAAAAACAGACAACTGATTTTGTTTGTCTTGGCAAATCTAACAGAAAGAGTCTACAATAGCCCAAGAAGATACTATGATAGACTTAATTCTGACTTGACATTATTTATTAAAGCATCTATTTGCACACTTTGATCTCAAAATGGCTGCAAAATGTCCAGTGACATCATTGAAAAGAGCCCCATTAAAAAGTATGGGGAATTAAACTGGTCTTCTTATTGCAAACCTCATCCAATACTCAGCATATTTGTTAAATATATCCGCTCACAAAATAGCTGGTGAAAGGGATCTGGCATTACTCAGCTCCCCATTCCCTTCTCCTCCCCTAAGAAGTGAAAGAGCTATTACAGTGGAAGCTTGGTAATTTGTGAATATACCCTAACTTGCTTTTTTTCATTGAAACACCTAAATTTTACTATAGATAAAACCTTGCAAACAGGTCTGAAAAGCTATTAGGCCTATATTTAATTCAATGTGGGCTATGAATAGGGGACTGCAGTAAAACTAAGCACAGTGTTTATTAATGATGGTAAAGTGCTCTTTTCAGAACCCTACAGATCACACTACAATGACAAGGAGAGGTGTAAAAGTTGGGCATCATTCATTCACTCAACATTTGTGACCACGGGGTGCCGTAGGGACTGTGACAAGTCCTTGGGAACTGAGCTGGATGTGGGAGGGTCAGTCTTTGACCACAGGAACCCACTCCTTGGTGGGTAAGTTCTCAAGCATCAATATGAACCCTCTCCTTGAAGAACTGAGGCAAGGCAGACCCTTGTCCAATGGAGTCTATCACCCAGATTTGAAACCTAGGTTCATGGGATAATGTTCACAAACCAAGTAGCTCTTGAAGTCCAAACTGACTCTTCTGTAGAAGGAGTACAATACAGCTATTTTATTTGGAAATTTAACAATTAAATGCCAAAGTGGAAGCAGCTTGAAGCAAGAAGTCCAAGTGTGGCCACGCCTGTTAACAATGGTGATCAATAAATCCCCACCAACTAGAGCAATTATACCCCACCTGACTGCCTTCTGCCAAATCGTTCTTTACCAGGAAAACTGGCAAATTTCCTCCACAATTTCCCACTGAAATACACTGACAGAAAAAAATACAACATACTTGAAAATTCTTGAGACAAAAAGATGCCATACGTTGACAGACAACAATATGATAACGTTTGTTTTGTAAAACAAATCAAAAACAAAACCACTCAGCAGATATACCTTCAAAACACACATAAAAAAATCAAAGATTTCTTCCAAGGGTTGTAGCACGTGTAATAGAAGAGTATTTTTGAAATATTAAATAGATACAGTAGAACCTCCACAGTTGAACACCTCCCTACATTGACCACCTAAGCTGACCTGATTTTCATAGACCAGGCATACCCCACACATGTGTATTAGTGCAGCAGGCCTAGTTCCCTATGTTGACCACCTCTGTATGTTGACCAGTTACAGTCCATTGGGTGGTCAACTTACAGAGGTTCTTCTGTGTTTTCGCTCATTATATATCTCTAGTTGCTTGGGGCTTTCCACCACCTGAATCCAGGGCATTTATGGGCAGGGCAGACAGCTGTCAGAACAGAGTAGGCAACTGAAGAGCTTAATGGATGTTTTTAACTCACAGTAGACAGAAAAGCAGAAAGCAAAGTGCTTTCTGATTTATGAAAGCCAGATACTTGGGAAAAAAATGGAGTTTGCTTTGAATTCTGGAAAGGCTTGACTTGAAGAAAGAACTGAAGTTTGCAGTTCTGATCCTAAAGTATATGAAATGGTGGTTAGGATGTGAGGGCAATTTCCCATCACACAGGATGTTAATAAAATCCAAACTCTAAGATGGGGAGTTAAAAGGCTTGGAGAGGAAAGAGGAGTGGGGTCCAAACCTTGAGAGGATAAGAGAGAGCCCCACAAAAAGTCTGGGGACACCTAGTGCAGCATGCAGCCTGCTTCCTGGATAGAGCCCATGAGGCTGCAAGACCCCTACAGAAGGCTCTCATTCCCACAGTGCTGAGCACACACAGCCTCATCTGAGAACAGCTAGAGAGGTGGAAGGGTTATTCTTGCTGGACAGGCTTACCGCAGCCTGACAAAGTTCCCTTTGTTCTGGTGGGGCACAGGGAAAGAGACCAACATTTCTAAATCCACAATTTGGAGGATGAAACTGCCTGAAATCCTGTGGACAGTAAAGCATGGGGAGTGGATGAGGTGGGTATGCATCACAGGCGCCAGGGCCACAGGCGCTGGGCACAGCCCAAAGATAATATGGGATCAAGTGTATTTCTGCATGTGCCACTTCATGCAGAGAAGGGGAAGAGGGAATTTTCCCCAAGAGACACTTAAACTGGAAGAGACTAAGCTTTAATTGATAAGAATGAATCTCCCTTCCTCCCACCCCAACACACATACACATACACAATGGCGTCCACTGCCATGAGCAAACACGGAGACTCATAAGCAATTTGACTCCAGTTACCGTTCTGCATAACTGTGTTGTGACTATAGATGCTGATCCTGATCCCAGTATTCATATAAAAAATAAATTAAATGATGCTTAAAGAATCTGGTTATACTTGATAATGTCAGTGCTAGACAGAGCTAAGAAGCACACCCGGCTTCAGCTGCTCTTCTGCCTTTGTTTTCTGTGTTCTCCCCCTCTTACCTCGGGCCACTCCCTTCACCTGAGTGGTTCCCTCTGAGTCATTCCCTTGCAGGACACCACCCACCGTGGATTGCTCTGCTGGGCCCAGGGTGGTGAGTACTTTGGATTAATCTTTCCACCATCCTCTATCCAAAACTGACCTATAAACTTCTCCTTCTGCAGAACAGCCCTCTCTTCCCAAAGGCTTGGAAAGCAATCTGCTGTCCTAAATTAATGACCTATAAGGGCCAACAACTCCACGGTCAGGTGGCTTGACCTGATAAGGGATAAAGTCTTGATATTAGTGACAGCTCAAATGAGTTTGGCACACATTGGAGCAACACTCTCTTCACTATAACTGATCATATATTGTTAAAGAAGACCTTCTGTTTATGATAAATGATGCTGAATTTCCATTTACAGAAGAAATATGAAGTTTCTGTTTTATGTAAATTTAAGCAAAAAGTCAAGTGATGGGAAATACCTGGTAGAACATATTTAGACCAGTGTGGCAAAATCTTGAAGGTGTTCAATCAAATTACTCAGGTTTGGGACAGAGTGCTGTACGGGAAAGAGTTTTTAGGGATGCAGTTTTTAGTTTTGCAGTAAGTAAGGCTGAAGGACACTGGAGAGCAGGCAGGCCTTCCTAGCAAACCACATCTGACAGGTAGTTCTTCACTCTCCAACAGGTAACATGGACCTTGTTCAAAAGCCATGTTCTATTCTGTGCTGCAACCACTGAGGATGCAGAAACACACGAGAAATGTGGAAAATTTGAGCATGTTCACAAAAGAGTAAAAGGAAACAATAAGCGTCAGGAAAGCACACCTAGATGGAAAACAGAATTTTCCAATGAAGGTAGGAAGATAGGAAAGAAATTCCAGGCAGAGAGAATTATTGTTGGCTGTGATGAAAGTGTCCTCAGCAGAGGTCGCTAGGTATTTTGGAGGCTGTGTCTCCTCCACTCCTCAGTCAGGGTTGGGGGGTATAAGAGAGAGGATTGAACTCCAAGGGAGGAAGTTCTATTCCCAGAGGCACGACATGATTGGTATTTACCTCTCAGCTTCAGTCTCTGTGCCTAATAAATGGGAATGATGGTTCCTCCCCCATGTCCACCAACTTCAATTTGCTAAAGAGCCTCGAAGTATGAAAAGACACATTTTATATATATATATATATATTTTGGAGGGGGGTACAGTCTCACTATGTCACCCTCAGTAGAGTACTGTGGTATCATAGCTCACAGCAACCTCCAACTCTTGGACTTAAGTGATTCTCTTGCCTCAGCCTCCCAAGTAGCTGGGACTACAGGCACCGGCCACAATGCCCGGATATTTTTTTGTTGCAGTTGTCATTGTTGTTTAGCAGGCCCGGGCTAGGTTCAAACCCACCAGCCTCGGTGTATGTGGCTGGTACCCTAACCACTGAGCTCTGGGTGCTGAGCCCACATTATGCCTTTATATAAGGCAACCATTAATAACACAAAATTCTTACTTTCAATCCAAACAGATATGGAAGAAAAACATAAACAGATTAGAGAGGCAGTTTCAGTGCTAACAAAGTGAGAGTTAAATGATCAAAAATCAGAATAAAAAGATAGTGGGACAAAAGCATGTCCTCAAATGACTTTAATGCCAGCACCCCAGCTAGTTCCTAAATGCTAAGGACTATCCAAGAGATGTTAAGGACACTCACAGGCTAACATTTCAAAAGTTATCAGTAGGTTGAATATGTTTTCATAAGCAGAGGTGTTAGCAATGGTGTAATTCAGGGTACAAGTGCTTCAAATAAAGAATCTAGAAACACAGCCACATAGTTTTCTAATATAAAATATGACTGAGGAATAGGCAAGTGATGGAGGATGAGCTATGATTATTATTGACACCTCCTGGGCGCATTTTACTTGACTGTACTATTTCATTCTCACCACAGCATGAGAAAATCACCATCACAATTATTCTCCTTCTGTATAGGTAGATACACCAAGATGCAGAGGTTAAGTAATTTGAGCTAGTAAGTATCAGACATGGAATATAAACCCAGGCAATATGGCTCCCCTACACCCTAGCCAGTCAACTGATGGAGCTGAGGGGTAGAATCCAGTAATACTTTCGTCTAAGCTGGCAACATCTGAGAGCTTACTAAGTATCAGGCACTACTAAGAACTATGTACGTCAATCTTATTTAACCCTCACTCCACCTTAGGGAGCAGGCGCTGTTGTAGCCTCAGTTTTACAGACAAGGAAACTGAAGAGAGCAGAGACAACAGAATAGGAAGGATCTTCCCGACCCTCAGAGCAGAGTTTCTAAAACTCGTATTTGTTGTTTCCCCTCCCCCACCCTGAAGGAGCCCTTTCCCCGAATCATACCACAGTGATGCTTTAATACCACAGACAGACTGTGTGCCTGTTTATGGGCTGCATGGATATCTGTCTATGCTTTGTACATAAAAAGAGCTCAAGATTTGTTCATCAACCCCTTCGTAAGAATCAATTTTTGCCCTCATTGAGAATGTGGAACCAATTAAGCCAATAGCTTAATGAATCCACAATGACCCAGGAAAGTGGTTGATTTGTTTATTTATTTATTTATTTGAGACAGAGTCTTACTATGTTACCCTCGGTAGAGTGCCCTGACGTCACAGCTCACAGCAACCTCAAACTCTTGGGCTTAAGCGAATCTCTTGTCTCAGCTTCCCAAGTTAGCTGGGATTATAGGTGCCTGCCACAACACCGAGCTATTTTTGTTGTTGTTGTTGCTATTGTAGTTGTCACTGTCTAGCAGGCCAGGGCCAGGCTGGAACCCGCCAGCCCTGGTGTATGTGGCTGGCGCCCTAACCATGGAGCTATGGGCGCTGAGCCTCATTTCTCACTTATTCATTCAAACCTTCAAATGACTGAGTGAAAGAGACTCAACACGACAGAGTACAGTATTGTGTGATTCCATTAATATGAAGTTCAATAATAGAGAAAAATATGTATGGTGATAAAACTAAGAGTAGTGGTTGCTCTGGGGGTAGGTGTGAGGTTGACTGGAAGGGGGCATGAAGAAACTTTCGGGGGCAGGGCGAGGTGGCTCAGACCTGTTATCCTAGCACAGTGGGAGGTCAGGAGGTCCAGACCAGCCTGAGCAAGAGCAAGATGCCATCTCTACTAAAAATAGAAAAATTAGCCAGACATTGCAATGGGCGCCTGTAGTCCCAGCTACTCAGGAGGCTGAGGGAGGAGTATCCCTTGAACTCAGGAGTTTGAGGTTGCTGTGAACTGGGCTGACACCATGGCACTCTAGTTTGGGCAATAGAGTGAGACTCCGTCTCAAAAAGAAAAAAAAGAAAGAAAATTTTCTTGTGTAAGGGAAAGTTTTTTGTTGTAATCTGGATGATGGTTACAAGTGTCCATATCTTTATCAAGGTTTACGCTGAAGAAGTCCGCATTTAGTGTATATAAATTATATTCCAGTAAAGCATTTTTTTTTTTTACGGTTGGAATTTTTTTTACTATATTCAATTTTTTCTATATAAAAATTGTTTATTTTTTACTTATTGTATGTATTTGGACTCAATTCACAGTGATGACAGTCTCAGGCAAACAGCATCCACCTAAGGCAATAAAATGTGGTTTTAAACAAGAGTATACATATTTCCCAGTATGTGGCTGCCCCAGGGCTTTAAATTAGTTCCTGCTGCCCTAACATGCTGCTGGATCCAAAGCCTCAACCAAACTTTTAAAAGTTACCCTGTTGGGTCAGGAAAACCAAGCCAATCCCTTCAATGTCTGTCCTGGAATCCATGGGCAGCTCTGATGATCCAATGTCATAACAGAGTGGAAAATGTTTAGTGGGGACCTGAAAGCTTTCACATATGGACAGCCCTTAAAATCAAGTGCTCTGAGGATTATGAAATGGCTGCTGGGAAGAGGTAACAAAAGTCCACAAATTCACAAAAGGGAAGAAGGGAAGGGAAGCCTCTCAGACTCAGAGCATTTATTTCTCTGGACGGTGGCCCAAGTGCTGTCTTGTGGCACTGCCCGTACTTGGCACTGAATGATTATTAACAGGGGCACTGTTACTATGCTTCCCACATCAGAATGGGCCATGGTTGGGGCTGTGTCTTTACATCAGTTACTACTCTCTGTGGCCATGATTCCTGGGACTAAGTATGAATGCCAAAATTTTTGAACCAGATGTTGGGAACAGGGTTTGAAAACAGGGATCTTTGCTACTTCTTCACGTCAGAGGCTGCCTAAGCAAAACACGATCTGGGTGCCAATCTATTGGAATTTCTAAGAAGTTAAAAGATTTAGGGGCACAATGGGAAAACTATGTAAAAACTGTCCCTTCTAAAAAATTCATGGACATACAGTCAATGCAACCCTAAGTAGCCGTGAATCTTATACTAACAGTGTATTATATTTGAACAGGGGAGAGACTTGATAGATTTTGCTTTTGAAGAGAATAGAAAAGTAATCAACCAAAGCAATCAGTTTTTCTTTTTTCTTTTCTTTTGTCCTTCCTCTCTTCCTTCCTCTTTCTTTTTTTTTTAGACAGAGTCTCACTTGGTCACCCTTGGTAGAATGCTACAATGACATAGCTCAAAGCAACCTCAAATTCCTGGGCTCTTAGCTATCCTCTTGCCTCAACCTCCTGAGTAGCGAGGACTACAGGCACCCGCCACAATGCCTGGCTAATTTTTCTATTTCTATTTTATTTTATTTACTTAATTATTTTTGAGTTATTTTGAGACCTCAAACTCCTGGGCTGAAGCAATCCTCTTGCCTCAATTTTTCTATTTTAGTAGAGATAGACTCTTGCTCTTGCTCAGGCTGGTCTTGAACTCCTGAGCTCTGGCAATCCAACCCACCTTGGCCTCCCAGAGTGCTAGGATCACAGGCATGAGTCACTGTACCCAACCTGGTTTTTCTGTTTTTAGTAGAAGCAGGATCTCGCTCTTGTTTGGGCTGGTCTTGAACTCCTGAACTCAAGCAATCCTCCTACCTTGGCCTCTCAGACAGCTAGAATTACAGGCATGAGCCACCTTGCCCTGCCCTCAGTTTTTCTTTTGATTGTTCATCCTTAGAGTTGGACAGAGAAGGAAGCAATGGAGCTAAGAGCTTTCGTTTGTTGAGAATCTTCTACTGTCTGTCCATCAGTTATTCTACTAAGCATGACATAAACATTATCTTATCCTCACAGTAACCTATGGAAGTAGGTGCTATCATACTATCAATGTTATGGAAATTAAAGAAGTTGATATGTGCCTAATTTAGGAGGAATTGGAAGGTGAGTTAGAAAAGCAGGGTAAGACTATCAATTTTCATTCTCAATAGGACAGCTGACCTCTACACCCTTAATAACTCTCAGAGATGGGAGTGCCGCCACCTCTCATAGATGGGAACAGAAGCAGAGAGAGGGAGTAGCAGGCCTGGAGTTAGAACAGGAACCCAGGTAGAACGTCTTAAAAACCTTCACTCTTAATGGTTTGTTCCTCATGTGGGTCTATGCAAGATTTCTTTTTTATTTATTTACTTTTGAGACAGAGTCTCACTCTGTTGCCCAGGGTAGAGTGCCATGGCATCATAGCTCACAGCAACCTCAAACTCTTGGGCCAAAGAGATCCTCCTGCCTCAGCCTCCCAGCTAGCTGGGACTACAGGGGCTCGGCACAATGCCCAGCTATTTTTAGAGATGAGGTCTCGCTCTTGCTCAGGCTGGTCTCCAACTCCTGACTCAGGCAATCCGTCTACCTTGGCTTCCCAGAGTGCTAGGATTACAGGTGTAAGCCATAGTGCCTGGCCCTGGATTTTCTGTTTTTAGTAGAGATGGGGTCTTGCTCTTGCTCAGTCTGGTCTCAAACACCTGAGCTCAAGCAATCCACCTGCTTTGGCCTTCCAGAGTGCTAAGATTACAGGCATGAACCACTGTGCCTGGCTCCTACGGAAGGTTTAGGTAGTAAATAAAGTTTTAGCAGCTTGACAAAATTAGAGCAAGCCACTGGAGCATGTGCTTGGTCAGTCTTTGGGGTGGACTTGGTCAAAGGCAGCTGCATCAAAATGAACCTGGAGAGTTAACTCCAAAGCAGACCTTCTGGTCGGGGGTTACCAGCACGGCAACCGTTTTTAAGATGGATGTTTAAATATTCAACGTGTACTTTGCTAATCCAATTCATCCCTACTTGAGCTTACCTGTACTGTCTGTACTGTGTAAATTTTCTTCAGATTTGATGCACACTCAGCAGCTGTGGCACCAGGGAGAGATCTGAATAAGCAGGAAAAAAAAAAAAAAAAAAAGACAAACCAAACAAGTAGTCAGTGTTCATGAAATATTCCACAATATAATTCTACAAGTCTTAATAAGGATCAGGTCTCAAAGCACAGAGTTAGACATTTCTGTGATGCTAGTTAGAATTTAAAATGTGAAATTCCTACTTTATGAAGTCATATGTTTGCTTTCCCTAAAAATTAGCATACTTATTCTGTGGAAATTTAATAGAAAAAAAAGTTAAAGTATATAAGAAAAGCCTTTGAAATCTTACAATCACATTTTTAAAAAAAATATTAAAAAACATAGTAATAGCCAAGCATTTTCTCTCAGACTTGAGGTAAGAAAGTGCCTATTGTACAGATGGCAATGACAGGTGGTAGACATGCACTCTTAAGAAACAAAGTGACCATTTGCCTAATTTAAGAAAACATTACTAAAAGTCAGTTCTGATTTTATCCCAATTTGCATGAGCTTCCTAAACCCTCCCCTTTAGAAAATACTTTGTTACTTTCTAAGGCTCTGTTTAATTAGCTCTGTTGAACTTTATGGTCAGGATGCATTAATCTTTAGTTTGCTATATGTTCCACTAGATGGCAACATACTACAGGTTTATTCGCCAGAAATCAATTTAACTGGCTTTACCAAGCACCATTTCCTACGGAGTAAAATGACACGGTCTTATTAAACTTTAGGAATTAAGACTCTTTAATTCCTGCCACCTTTTCTATATATATAATGAATTAGCAGTTCACACTCAAGAGTGTTGAGGTCCAGTTACACCAGGCCTAAGATGGTATTTCAGTCCAGTTTTGTGGTGGCGTATGGTTACAGTCCCAGGTACTAGGAGTCTGAGGCAGGAGGACTGCTTGAACCCCAGATTTGAGACCAGCCTAGGCAACATCACAAGACTGTCTCAAAAGAGATTTCATCATACAAATAGTGCTCAAAAGCCCCATGTTTGGTGACTAGGGAGAAACAAGAGGCTTGCTGAGAAGATAAAATACCCCAATCACAACTGACCCACTAGGATCTACAGCCTATAAAAGCTCTTTACCAGCTACTATCCCCTAGGGACTCTCATCACGTTCGATTTTCTGGACAGTTGCTGAACCACTGCACACTAGAGATGTGCACAAAATTCACACCAGCTCACAGGGAGAGGTAATGGCTGAGGTCCACGCCTGGGTAAGGGAAATAAGCACAGCAGCACGCCTGGGTAAGGGTAATAAGCTCCCCACCTGCAACTCCTCAGACTATGAAGCAGTGAATGCTCGCTAAGTGTGGAACCTGATTATCAAAAATGCATTTCTAGACAGAGTCCCCTCATCTGAGGAAGCTCAGTTATGAACTAGTCTGAGAGCAAACAAGGGACTACCACTGGCAAGTCGGATAAAGAATTCTATACTAACGCAAGTAGTTTGTCTATTTTGTCCAGCAAATAAATAAATTTGATGGATATGGTTTTTTAAAAAAGCAAATACATGCTTAGCCCCCGAGTTTGAGCTTGCACTGCGCAATGATGATGCCATCACACTCTAGCTAGGGCAACAGAGGAGGGACTGTGTCTCAAAAAGTAAAATAAAATAAAATAAAATAAAATAAATAAAATAAAAAGTCAAATCCACAATAACCACCATGATTGCATTTTGTTGCCAGCCCCGAAGCCTAAAATAACTACATCAATGGTGTGGTGACAGCCAGAGAGCTCAATCAACACCTCGCCAGTGACTTGGGGCCCTGATGAAATGCATCAGTTAGAATCAACTTAGATAAATATTAATTTGCTATTTAATGCAGGTTCTTAGGCCTTTTTCAGCTTACTCATAAAAAAAGCAGGGATAAAAACTTTTCAAACCTCAGCATTTTTCTGTACAGACATTAACATGGACAGATCTATTACTTTTATATTAAAATCTACTGGCATTTATTCCAGAACTGATTTTTCTTCCTAAAAAGTTTAGCTACTGCTGCACCAGATACACCCACAAATACATTCCTGGATGCCCCAAAGCACAGCCGACTCCTTCCCTAATTATGTGTGTGCTGTGGGGGACGGGGTGGCAGAATCCAAAGGAAGAAAATGTACTTTGTATTTTTGCATTTTAAAAACTATGTATTTCAATATATTTTTTGGCTACTTTTTAGAGTTTCACTTCTAAATTTAGGATGGTTATAGAGGTGCCCAAACTGCGACCCATGGGCCTACATGCAGATTATTTGAGGCCTGTTTTGCTTATCTGTGGTATTGGATATTGAGAAAATTATGCATGGACCTATATTTTGCTCATCGGCTTTTGTTAGTGTTTGTAGATTTAATGTGTGGCTCAAGACAACTCTTCTTCCAAAGTGCAGCAGGCAAAAAACAGGTTGGACACCCCTGGTAGAATGAGTGTAACTTGATGTTTCTCTTCAGACAGCATTATATCAATTTAAGCAAAAACATAATGGAAGGATAACCTAGGAGGAGAAAAAACTACTGCTGAACATTTCCTTTATATGCCTTTTAAAATGCCTGCCTTCATAGTCTGATCTTGTATTCTAGTGCAGGAGATAACTATAGAAAATCATTTAGGTACTCTCAGTTTTACTATTCGGGTTTTTGATTTTTTAATTTTTTTAGAGAAATTGAGTTTCCAAAGTCCCCAAAAGGGCTCTAGAACAAAACAACTTGGTAGTGCTTATTAGTGTAAGACAGACAAACTTGTTAACAGCTAATGTGCAGGTGTTGAAGTTTTGCTAACGTGCTGAGCATTTGACTTCCACCACTTGCAACCCCACTTACACAGCTGCTAATATTATTTATCACCATTCTGCAGGTGAGTAAGCTGGGGCTTAGGGAGGTTTGGGAACTTACTCAGGCCACAAAGATCTGATCTGAACATAGGTGACCTGTCTGCAATTTCCTGTTCTTCACTCCTCACTGCTGATTCTGCCTGATCAAGCTACATATTCACATACACACATATACATTTTGGTTTTTTGTTGTTTTTTTTTTTTGAGACAGAGTCTCACTCTGTTGCCCAAGGCTAGAGTGCAGTTGGTATAATGGGATTTTGCAGCTGACTTGTGGTGTGTTCTCATTAAAGCCACCATTTTTGCTGAATTCCATCTTTTTTTTCTGAGGCGGAATCTCACTATGTCACCCTTGGTAGAGTGCCGTGGCATTACAGCTCACAGCAACCTCAAACTCTTGGGCTTCAGCGATTCTCTTGACTTAGCCTCCCACGTAGCTGGCACGACAAGTGCCTGCCACAACACCTGGCTATTTTTTTTCTTGTTGTTGTTATTGCAGTTGTCATTCTTGTTTAGCACGCCCTGGCCAGGTTCAAAGCCGCCAGCCCCAGTGTATGTAACTCCGAGGCACTGTAATCACTGTGGTAGGGGACTGAATTCCATCTTTAACACAAGACTGTACCTATATAATATTCTTAGAGAAAACAGTATTAAAATAGTCTTCACAATGGAGCAGGGCTAGGGAGTTTCTCACAAAACCCGAGAGGATCACAGTCTCTTGATCCTAGTGACAGTTCTATTTTCACAGATTAACACTTGATGATACTGATGTGTTGGGATTTCAAAGGAAACACATCAAGTTCTATGGACATTTGGTTTCCTAACTTCTTCATGTTTTATTGAATTACCTAGGCTTCACAATGTATGACTTTTATGAATTACCTAGGCTTCACAATTGACATCATCACAACAAAGTGATGATGTCAGAAGTGTTAATGGTAGTAAATGGTTGGTGTGGCTGGCCAGCAGAAGGCATGGCATTCTGCTCTGTGCCAAATCTGATTCTGACCATCACTGAAAAATACCAGTATGCCTGAATATCATGACTGAACCTCCGACCTCTTTAACAAGTAAAACTGGGCTATAGCCACAGAACCAATTTTAAAAGGGTAAACAAGCCAAGATTTGTAAATGATCTGCCCTGTGCACAGATCAGTCTGTCCCACTCTTGCAGAAGGTGTACCATGCACTGTTACTGTTTTTAAAGCAGCAGCACAGGCTGTTCGGTAAAGCTGTAGCCTTGGTAGCAGGCAGCACACCTTTCTTTTTGTCACTCTGACACACACTGTAGCAACCGGAAGGTAAGTGTTTGTAAGTGATTTCAAAGAAAGAAATACTGGTATCACATATATAGCATATTTGTTTATCTTTAAGAAATCTTCTTTATTTCATTCATGTTACGAACCCTTACCTGTCAGCAGAACCCTAATCAAAACCCTCTCTCTGCAGACCAAGGATGCTCATCCACAAGGGTGTTGCCCCCAGGGTACATATGGCAGCATCTGGAGACACTTTGGTTGTCACAGTGAGGGGATACCACTTCCATCTAGTGGGTAAAAGCCAAGGATATGGCTGAACACTCTGCAATGCACAGGGCAGCAGAGACTTATCTAGCCCAAATGCCAATCATGCCAGGGCAAAGAAACCCTGTTGTAGATATGGACCAAACCATTGGTTCTCAACCTTCCTAATGCCATGGTCCTTTAATACAATTCCCGTGGGTCGTCATCCACAGGTTGAGAACCGCTGGACTAAACAGTTTCAGATGATTTTAAATTTAATCAACAAGAATTTGTTGCATATCGCTTTTAGCTGCTGGGGGTACGGCAGTGATCATTCTAGACAAAACCCTGTCCCCTTGGAATTTATGAGTTATAGAACCAACACACTCCTGTCCCCTGAATTTCCCAGGCCTCTGAAGGCAAAGAAATAATGGTCAGACCCTTTTCTATTTGCCTGGAAGGGAGGAGGTAGGTAAAAAAGCTAAGAGAGGATTATGACCATTCTTAGAAGAAGGTATAGCCAGAGCTGTGAAAATCACAGAACCTAAGAAACAGGACCTATTTTCACATTCTCTGAATTCTATGCCACCCTCCCAGAGTATACAACTAGAGACAAGAATATAGCAATGGAACAATAAATGCTCTCGGGATGGATCAGGTTAAAGAATTTTAAATGCTCCACCAGAAGCTCCCCTTCTATTTAATAGATGAATTGATATAATAAAGGCTTCCTTTTACTGAGTATTATATGAAAAGGTTTAGCATATATATGAGCATATTATGTCTAATCCTTACTGCAATTCTGCTGGGTTGGCATCCTTTACAGATTAGGAAACTGAGGCTTAGCAAACGTTTTTAAGCAGATCTGTGTTCTCCTGGTCTGTCTGGCTCTGATGGCCAAGGTCTTCCCCCTTAAACTAGGTTGCCTTCCAGTAAACACCGAGCAGTCATTGTCAGCATGGTTGGTCACATCATCTGTTAAGTCCCCCTCCCACCTTCTCTCTCTTAGATTGTCTGCGCTCTCCTTGGGCCCACCCCCTGCTCCCGCCTGTCATCCCTTCCTCCACCACAATGCACCTAGCCATGCTGTTGGCAGGGGCAGAAGCAGACATGCAGGAGACGGCAATTAAGACATCCCCAAATGTGATACAAATAACACAATTCAGGTACAGCACATCCACAGGTCATCATCTTGGGGGGCTGGACATGGGGGTAAGATGATACACCAGACAAAGGCCACAGACAGGCTGCAGCAAAAGGCAGGAAAGCACAGGGGTTAGAAGGAAGGTCTTTGGAATAAGTGGATCTCAGTTCTAAGTCCCAGCTCTGCCACCTGGCAGCTGTGTGACAGGCCTGACCCTTTTGGACTCTCTGCTTCAACTCTCTGACCCTCACCTTCCTCTCTAGATATATGGTCTCTACTCCATGGCTTTGCTACTTAGACTACATGAGCTGATATAGATTAAGCATTTACATGGTACATATAATTGCATCAACTAAGCAATTGTTGCAACTTCGTTACCATCATTGAGAGGGACACAAGAACAGGGTACAGATGAGAAAGTCATCAGAATTAAGAGACATCAAGTACATTTTCTAACCTGTGGATCTGAATGTAAGAGAGACGCACATTATAGCTGAGAACCTCCTATGTTCACTTTCAGAAAAGAAAGACGACTAGGTCTCCAGCTCCCAGTGAGCTATGGTGAAGGCTGTTTCCACCCAGATTTGGCTAACTGAGAAACTGTGATGGTTAAGGCAGAAGTGAAAAGGGACTCTTTTTTTTTTTTGACAGAGTCTCACTATGTCACTCTTGGTAGAGTGCCATAGTGTCACAGCTCACAGCAACCTGAAACTCCTGCTTAAGGGATTCTCCTGCCTCAGCCTCCCAAGTAGCTGGAACTACAGGTGCCCGCCACAATGCACAGCTATTTTTTGTTGGAGTTGTCGTTGTTTAGCTGGGCCGGGTTGGAACCCGCCAGCTTCGGTGTATGTGGCTGGCGCCGTCCCACTGTGCTACGGGCGCTGAGCCTGAAAAGGGGCTCCTTAGAAGTCTGCCAAGTAGACAATGAATGCAAAGAAGGGGGCGGGGCTATTTACTTCAGACTAAAACTCCCAACTCCAGTCTTACATTACTCCTGTGTGTCTCCAATTTAATAATGGAGTAACAAGAAATCAATCTCAAGATTGTCTACGTGAAACTGGTGAGAATTCCTTTCCATTTGGAGAGTTAGGTGAAGGCATGAAGTCCAATGAGGCTGGACCAGTCATTCTACTTAACTGGTTTCCAGGCACCTATGCACTATTTACATGCAAAAATTTAATATCTTATTTGTAAATCATGCTTATCTACTCCTTAAAGCAGGTCACTAAGAATGTCCCCAAAACACTTTTAGCTTAATTAAGACCAAAATGCTTGGAAGCATTTTATCCTCTCTTTTATTCAAGAAGTACTGAGCCCCAATAATAGAAAGGACTACATATTATGTTCTGGGTGCATACATGATCCTGTTTCATTCTCATAAAAACATTCTGTGGTAAACAAAAGTTGCAGGCCCACCAAGATAGGCCAACTAAGTCTGAATGTGTGGTAACCTGCCCAAATACATAGTTGGTGAGCGGCAGCGCTGGCACTTGAACCAAGGGTTGCCTGACACCATTGCCCTGAGTCACTAGCCTACCCTGGACAGTCCCTGGGGGACTGACACTTTGCTTGGCACCATGAACACACTCTGCACTAAACGTCGTCCCAACTGTCCTGCAGCTTATATTTCTCAATTCAAGACTTTCCAAATGTCCCTTCCCAGTAAAACCCACTTTCAAAGATTAGAATTGCTAAAGTCTGAGCTCATTGAGAAAGTTTATGGAGACAGAGACCTTTGTAAACAGCTAAGGAATTGACCTTAAGCATTAGTTGGGTGTCCCCTATCAGGCCATAGTGCCACTTACCAGCCTCCTGCATACTTGGCATGCTTCCTACAAAGCAAAGGCATCAAAATGGAACGTTTCCTCCAACCTTGCTTGCATCTTTGCCACTCAAAGTGCCACTAGTTGACAGGCAGCAGCACCTGGGAGCTTGTTAGAGATGCAGTCTCCAGGCCCCGCTTGAGACCTGCTAAATCCCAGGTGATTTGTACATACATTAAAGTTGGAGGTATGCTGACTCGTGTCATCAAGTTACCACAAGAAATGCTAACAATTTGAAAAGTAACATCTAATGACCTGCAGCATCACAAGAAAAATGTAAAAAATCATTATTCTCACAGACGGATTTGTCATCACCCAAGGACATTATCAAGACGGGGTCATCATTAAATGTGAAGGATAATTCTGTAAAGGTGCTTAAATATGGGTTTTCAGGTAGGGCTTCTTCCTTTCTCTGGAAATTTTGAACCAAGGGGTTCTTGGCTAAATTATTTCCTACGAACAGGGCTCAGTTTCCTTATTTGTGAAGGTAAGTGGTAGGCCCAGAGCACTTCTTACATCCTGTCCAGCTCCTACATTTGGGAATAAGATTTGAGAGAAGTATGTCCCATCCATTGTTCATATTCATAGGAAAGCAGCGAGGTTAGGGACAATGGTGCTGGGAGACACACTGTCCCAATTCAATTCCAGCTTCTGTTCTATATTGCTGTATGACCTTAAGCAAGTTACTCTGTAAAATGTTGCTGATTTATCCTCCCTCAATATTTTGAGAACTTTGTGGACAATTATGTGAAGCATGTGAAGTGTTTAACACGAAGGAGTAAAACGTAGTTCATATCAACAGGTTAAAAAATGGAAAAAGACTCTTAAAACTTTACATGGTAATTGCAAAAGGGATTTTACCTAACAAATGCAATCAGTGTAACCTGGCTTATTGTACCCTCAATGAATCCCCACCAATGAAAAAAAAAAACAAAAAAACCCAAAAAACTTTACATGGTACATAGTACAGCAGATGCAATTACCTGATATGCATGCCCAATACAAATGCACACAATAAATGGGGATGATAGCCCACCTTATGTGAGAGAATTTCATTTCACCAGAGAAGTGCCAACCTTAAGGAGGAAGACTTTATAAAGGTAGAGACCTGTCTCCTAAAAGCCAGTCCTCCTATTGAATTTACATCAACACGAGGCTCGGCTGTCAGAGGGAAAATCTGCACAGAGCCAGTTACATGATTAAGTTTGCCCCTTGCATGTCCTTCTCTCCACTAAAGATGATTTCGTTTTAATCACTTTTAGATAGGTCTGTGGCCTGCAGCTACCCCCGCTTCCTGTTTGAGAGTCACAGACAAAAATGGCCCAAGCTCTATTATTTACAGTTAATAATGCATCTATTGAAAATATCTGGGTAGGGGCTGGTGCCTGTGACTCAGTGGAAAGGGCACCAGCCCCATATACCAAGGGTGGTGGGTTTGAACCTGGCCCCAGCCAAACTGCAACAAAAAAATAGCTGGGTGTTGAGGCAGGTGCCTGTAGTCCCAGCTACTTGGGAGGCTGAGGTAAGAGAATCGCCTAAGCCCGGAGCTGGAGGTTGCTGTGAGCTGTGTAACACCAGGGCACTCTACCAAGGGCGATAAAGTGATACTCTGTCTCTCTCTAAAAAAAAAAAAAAAAGGAAATATCTGGGCTGGGTATGGTGGCTGATTATGCCTGTAATCCTAGCACTCTGGGAAACTGAAGTGGGTAGATTGCCTGAGCTCACGGACTCAAGACCAGCCTGAGCAAAAGCAAGACCCTGTCTCTAAAAATAGCCAGGCATTGTGGCAAGCACCTGTAAGTCCCAGTTACTCAGGAGGCTGAGGCAAGAGAATCGCTTGAGCCTAAGAGTTTGAGGTTGCTGTGAGCTGTGATGCCAGAGCACTCTACTGACAAACAAGACTCTGCCAAAAAAAAAGACAGACAGACAGACAGTATCTACATAATCTAAATGTTTTATTTCTGCATGTTCATTTGATTTTGATTTCTCTCTGCTTCTCTCTGTGAGCCCTCCTAGTTCATTACACAACTCCTTGACAGTAGCAACTGAGGCTCCATCCTGATACATGTATGTACTTAACCTTTCAGGACTTGAAGGATGGAAGGACCAGAAGTGTTAAGAGTTTACAACAGAACTAAGCAAAGCCAAGTTCTGAATTGTCCCCATGACAGATCACTAAAATCTTGCCAGTTATCTTAGCTTTAGAAGTAAATAAACAACATCTGTAATATTAAAAGCAGGAAAAATATTTTTTGAGCAGGTAGTCCCAGGTAAAGACTAGTAACTTTTCTGAATGAGGATGTTCCGAGCCCTCAGACCTTTCTGTGAGAAGTAACCAGCAACCCATAGGTGGAAAGGCTGTTTTGTAGGTCAGGGCCTTGCCCTGCCAGATCTACCCAGAACACCTTCACCCCTTACAAAAAATAAAATGCTGGGTCATTCAGAGTCTGTAGGGTCAGAAGGGTGGGATGTGGGGGAAAAATAGGAAAAACTGATATGTCAGCCACCTCTCCCTTCCACACAGCCTGCTCCCCTAGGACGTCCCTGGTTAATCTCACCCCACCTCCCCATATCAGATTTGTTATTATGGACTATGCTATGGGAATGTCTTTGGAGACATCACACCCTGTAAGGTGAGACTGTATGGAACACAACACAGTGACTAGTAACTAATATGCTCAATTAATATGACTGAGTAATTCTCAAGTTTAGATAACTAAGGCATTTGTTATTAATACAAATCTACCTTCCACACCCACAGGTCAGCTTGAGTGGTTCTGGGGCAAGGTGGGGAGCCCGTACTTTTACAAACAATGCCAGGTGATTCTGATGCGTGGATGGGAAACTACACTTTGAGAAACACAAGTTTGGTGGAGCTAAACCCTGCTGGTGGGACAGGTGACAGATGCATGTGATGGCTCACCTTTGTGATCATGAACAAAAGTGTGCAAATATTCACTAAGCACCTACTATGTGTCATATAATAGCACTCCCTGGAGTTACAGACATGTGGCAGTTAGGGGCTCACAGGCAAGAGGGAGGGACAGAGGACAAAGCAATTACCCTTAATACCAATGCTGGCCTGTAGAAAATGCTGTGGGAACACAAAGGGGGTGGGCTTAAACCTGCCTGGACCACAGGCTGTTTAAGGACATTACTCAGAACTGGCATTCCACTAGGGCCATGAAGCATGCAAGACTATTTTCCAAGTAGATGAAGGGAACGAAGGCATCCTAAACAGAAGTGAACAAATTTAGATGAGGAAACAAATTTCACAAGCTGGCAAGTCCCAGCTTATCCAAGAAAAGGAAGGGATAGTGCTCTGATGTTACTGGGGAGAATGAACAGGTGGAGTCGTGTTTTGGACCTGAGGAGTGGTAGGTAATAAGGCTAAAAAGAAGGTGGGCTTCATTTTAAAAAATGGTAATATATAAATTTGTACCATAATCTGTAAATCCAAGGCTTTCCTTCTAAAAAGAAGGGGAAGGGGGAAGCACTAGAAAATCCTTTCTTCAAATTAAAGAGGCTCATTTCTAAAAAACCACCACTCAGAGATGCTCTGGTAGAGGCAGGGGTGGAGATCCAGAGTGCCCTCTTGTGGATCACACAGCCCCGCGCAGAGGCAGCCTTAGGTGGTGATGGATCACACAGCCCCGTGGCAGAGGCAGCCTTAGGTGGTGATGGATCACACAGCCCCATAGCAGAGGCAGCCTTAGGTGGTGAGAGACACAAAGTAAAAATGTGCTGCTGTGGCAGAGGAGAGTGCTGAGGGAGTTTTGGAATGACAAGTTCAGGTGTGTGTTTAGAGGGCTAACCATGCCAGCCCAGGTGGGGACGCCTGGGGAAGGGAAGAGCTTGGGACCAGGCAGGTAGCTAAGCAGGCTGGTGTGTAACTGGGACTCAAGGTGACCCAGGCTGGCAGAGAGAGAGGATGAGATGAGGGAATGGCTTAGAATTCAGCAGTTTTTCCAAGGTGTTAAATGGGGGTGAAGTACAGAATGGGATGGAGTAGGGTACTTGGGGTAGAAGAAGATTCAAGGACCACATGGCAATTCCAACTTTAAAAAACTGGTAATATGGTGGGATGGTTGATGATAGGCAGAAAAGGAAGAGTGACGAGAAATCAACTCCGTTACTGAATAGTAAGTATTGCATGTAAGGCACTCAGAAGTATTTGTCCAGAACTCAGAAAAGGGCTGAGGGCTAGAGAAGGAGATTTGCAAATGATAATCTGAGTAATGGGAGCCAGCACAGGAGAAGGTAGTGTGTGCTGGGTAGAAAACACCACCACTTCAAATATTTAGTGCAGACTGACTCATGGTAACCTCTGATCTAGAAGCTAAGGACAGTGCAATGGTGAACAGAACCCTGTCCCCATGAAGTGACATTCTAGTGACAGAAGGCAAGAAAATGGTGGGAATGCTATGGAGAAGATAAAACAGGGCCTAGGGCCTGGGGTGTGTGTCACAATGTTTGTGCCATTTTATGTTAGTAGTCAGGGAAGGTCACTGCTAAGGTGACCTGTGAGACCTGGAAGGACAGGACAGAGCAGGCTAAGCAGCTCCTGGAAAGAGGGGTACTCTAGGCTGTAGTGATTTCAGTAGCAAAGGCCCATGTTTGGGTTCATGGAGAAAGAGCAAGGGGACTGATGAGCTGAAGGGTGTGGTGAGAGGAGGAGTGACAGGGAAGGGAGGGGTCTTAGGCAGGGCAGGAAGAGCGGCAGAGTCCCCTGGGCTACTGAAAGCACTTTGGCTTTTACTGGGGTGGATCCTGGGAGGGGAAGGTTACTGATGATGGCAAGATTTGGGGTCTGGACAACAAGTAGGATGGAGGTGCTTTTAACTGCTCTTATCTCAGACTGATGGAAGGAGGCAAATCTAGGAGGACAGTTGGGGAGGTGTTTCAGAACAAGCTGGGTTTGTATGTTCTCTCAGACATGGTGTTTCAGAACAAGCTGGGTTTGTATGTTCTGTCAGACATCTATGTGGAGATAGAGACGAGGAGCTGGACGCACAAGGGTAAAGTTCTGGGAATACCAGTTTCAGACAGAACTGAAAGCCCTGTGACTGATGACACCCCTGGTGTAGGAGGAACAGGGACGAGGCCTGAGGACTCAAATCTGTGGGAAGACTAAGAAGGACAGAGGTCACTATGAGATGAAAATGAAGTGATCAGAGACACATAACCAACAGGGGCCTCCCAAACCCCAACGGGACAGGGTTTTAAATACCTAGAAAAGGGAAGAAAAAATTTTCATCCTATACCCTCCAATCTAAAATTACCCCCTCTAATGCTTAATTTTTTTTTTTTTTTTTTCAGTTTTTGGCCAGGGTCAGGTTTGAACCCGCCACCTCTGGTATGTGGGGCCAGCGCCCTACTCCTTTGAGCCATGGGAAAAAAATACATGGGTATTTTTTTCACCAAATAGAGACTTATTGGTGTTGATTAATAAAAATGCAAATAACTCTACTACAGCATTCTCCAATTCACCCAGTGGAGGAAAGAATTTAAGTTGCTGGCTTCCTAATACTGAATCTAGACAAACTGCTCCAGAGATGGGAAGTGTGAGTGTGGGGAGGGGCTGGTAATTTGGGGACATGGTAATAACAAAGTTAACCATTAACATTTATTAAGCACTTGATACCAGGCACCTGTTAGGTGTTATACATCTATGACTTTCAGTTAATCTTCAAAACAGCCCTAAAAGCTTTACCCTATCATTATACCCATTTTATAAACAATGAAAGTGAGACTTGGGGAAGCTATGTTGCTTGCTCATTACCACACAGTAGGCTGGAAAAAAGGACAGGCCAAGACATAGGTGTCAAAGGGAAGTGTAAGTTACAGGAGGCCTTTTGATGCTGTAACTGAAAACTAATGTCATTAGGATCAAACTCTGGTTATGCTGCAGGGAAGGTTGCCTTGGAGGGCTCTCCTGAGAGCCATAGTTGTGTCTCTGGGGAAAAAAAATACAAATGAACTTCTAGAACACAATGTGTTCACAACCTCAAGGGTGGGGAGAGCCTATATATAAATGTAATGGATTCCCAGGGAAGTAGCAAAAGTTCAATACAAATTATGAGATGACTGATCAGGAGAAATGAATTCGTACATACGATATTAGAACAAATTATAATTTTTAAATTAATATGGCCATATCTATTAAAGATTTGGACACTGTGGCAATGATGTATTTCAAGTGATTATTGACTTTCAGAGAACAAAATCATGCAGATCAATAGGAAGACATGGTTTGTGTCTTCACTGAAGTTACTATGTTCTTATCTTAAAAGATACAAGGTTTTCCTGAAAGGTTGAGTTGTTTGTAGTATTGACATTTTAGGTCATTACTAAAAAGTACTTTTTCTGTGGGTAGACTAATTTTTGACCTTTCTAAAAAGCAGCTCTCTTGATAATGTTTCCACCAGATAAGCAGTACCCACAATTTAGACGACTGGCCCAGGTCCAGGTTTAACAGCACATACCAGGTAACAACGGTGTAGTTATAGCACACCTTTGAAAACAAAGACACATGATTTCATTCTGTTCAAAACCACTCATGTTATGACAATAAAATGCTCTCTTAACATCCCATAACGAAAGTGAAAATGTTTTGAAAAAACGACTCACTCCATTTCCCCCACCCTGAACTTCTTTGGTTCCCCAGAACAGAAAACGGCTCCAAGTGAGTATTCTCATACATGGGTGCTAATTCCAACAGGAGAAAAATAAACCAGTTTATCTTCACTGAAAAAGATGAATATCACTTTTGAAAAATCGTGCAGACATTTTGTGCAAGGCACTTTAAAACCAGATTTGTGTTTAAGTAAGTTTCTCAGTGAATTTCTACAAAGTAAATTTCTACCAAGTGAAATTCTCGCACACATTTCCTCCTAATAGCCACGGTAGGCACTGGTTTCATCAAAATTTACAAAAGCTCTCGGAACAACGTTGGGCGTCATCAGTGGGCACCCACTGGGCACCCAGCGCAGGACGAATCCTAAGACCCGCCCGTGCTTTTTTTCCACCTACTCATTCCTCAAACAGTTTTGTGTTCCTTCTATGCACCAGGCACACTTCTAAGTAATGGGATTTAGCAAGTGGCAACAACAACAACAACAACAAGTCTCTGCTCTTTGATTCCTCAACAGAGGTTGAAAATACGCAAGGATTGAAAATAAACAAATTCATAGATAACAGAATGTGACAGTATTTATACTTTATAAAGAGAAAGAAAGCAGGGTAGGAGAATGAAAATTGTTGGAGGAGGGTTCCTACTTGAGATTCAGTAGTCAGAGGGGCCTTTCTCAGGAGGTGGCACCTGAGAACGCTGTTAATTGTCCCCCTTTACTGCTGAGGTGATTGAACGCTCACACTGAATCCCCAGCGCACAGCAGGTGTGTGACTCCACCGCAGGTGCCCCCAAAATACCTGCCCAGTTGTCCAGAAAGAATGTGAAGAGGCGCCCACGGCGCCTGGGCCGGGCACGGGGCGGAGGCGCGCGCGGCGCAGTAACAGCCCCCCACCGCGCAGCGCGCAAGGGCTCGCCAACTTTCGCTAGGGCCGTCCCCGCTCAGGTCGCGTCCCGAGCTGCCTGAGAGCCCCGTGGGGAGCCCGGACAGCCATCGCTGTCCTCGACTCGCCCACCATCTCCCCCGTCCCGGCATTCGCTACTGAAGGGAATAAAAGAGGAACGTGTTGCCGAAACTTTTGGGGCTGCGCTCTCCTCTCCCGGCCCGGCCGAGAGGCCTCCCGCAGCCACCCGGCGCGGCCCAAACCTGGGCTTCCGACCTGGCTCCGCGCGGGTCCCGGAGCGCGCGCCACGGCCGAGCCGGCCCGGGGTCTGCGGCGCAGGGCGCAGGGCCGGGCGCGGACAAAGCGGTGGCGCCCGGGCCGGGGCTGGACGCGGCGGGCCCCGCGCTCCCTCACCTGTCGAGCCAGAAGGTCCAGGGCGAGTGCAGCGGGACCCCGCCCGGCTCCGGCTGCAGCGACGACAGCTGCTGCAGGGCGAGCGGCGGCTCCGCGGCGGCGGCGGCGGCGCGGGACCCCGGCGGCTCCCGGGCCCCGGCGGGGGGCGCGGCGGCCGGGGGCAGCGCCATTTTCTCCGCCCCGCCTGCCAGGCCGGCGGACGCGCGGACCGCGGGGAAAGCGGGGCTGAGTCACCCCGGCCCCCGCCCCGCCCCGCCCCGCCCCGCCCCGTCCCGCGCGCCCCGCCCCGGGCCGCCGGCAGCCAGCCGGGCCTGCGAGCCGCGCCGCGAAGCCGCCCGGGGCACGGCCGGGCCACAGCCACGAACAAAGACAAGCCGGCGCACGGCCGGGTCAGGGGCCGATTAGGCGCAGACAGGGCCCCCGTGTACGGAGGACGGACGGACAGGCTGGGAGTGGCGGTCGGGGACAGACTAGCGGGCCATGGGGATGAGAGGCACAGAGGAAGGGTCTGGGGGCTAGCTCTGCAGCCAGGCAAGAAGTCGGCGGAGGATGGACAGGCGGGCGGGGACAGACGCAGGGATGGCTGGACCAGCGGATGGAGTCTCAGACTCACGGTACGAAGGAGGGAGGGGTGCACAGCCAGACCAGCAATCTGAAGGATGGACGGGAAAGCTGGCAGATGGTTGGAGGAGGGAGGAGATGGACATGGAGAGCAGATGGAAGCACAGCTGGACGTGACAGAGAGATGCTGAGGGGAACCAGGGCCCAAATGGGTAAGGAGACTCCAGTGCCCAATACTGAAAAAACAAAGGGCCGGACAGAAAAAAGGAAGAACAGGGAACCACTGACTTGGGGCATGAGGTTGTAGCAGCTCAGCTTTGCATTCCCCTTGGTAAGACCATGCTTCCTAACTCAGCTGATTCCAAAGGCCCAGAGTCCCCATTTCACCCTCTTGGGAGCCCCGTGTGCCCAGAGCGAGGGGCTGGAGCCTGGCCCAAAGTGTAGCCAACTTCAAAGAGGTTTCCTAAAGCGAGCCCAAGTTATCCATGCCTACCCCATAGCACAGACAAGGAAGGCAAAGGAAAGAGGGCAGTTTTGAACACAGAGCCCTCTGCTTCCTGCATTTTTAAACACCAAGCAAGTCCCTACCACATGAGATTCCTGAGCTTAAAGTAAGAGGGACCTCCCTAGCAGAGGTCCTCCCCAGGTCTCTCCTGCAATGTTTTGTTTTGTTTTTCAAAAGGAAAGCAAAATTATGAGGCATGTGGACACACATGTCACAACCAGCATGGGCAAGGACGCCTCTGTAAAACAATTTCTGTATAGTTCCTTTCTGGCCTTTTATATCTAAGGATGGGCAGAGTTCCATCTCCCCATAAATTTCCTCCCTGGCTTAGCTCATATTCTGCTCTTGACTTGAGCAGTCACTGGGACTGACTAGAAGAGGAGCTGTGAACAGGATGGGGCTTCACAGCATCATAAAAGGCTATCATGAAACCCAGGCCATATGCTCTCCTGAAAAGGTAACCCAGGTCAGGTCCGATAAAATGGCAACAAAGAAAACAACCACTGCTTTGTGATACCTGCTTCAAACTTAACTTCTACACAACCTATGTTTCTGGAAGCAATGACATATTTTATGAAGTACATCCAGCATTAAGATACTGGGGGTGGGAAGAATCCTGTGGTTCGATGCATTTGTTAGGTTGCTTAATTTCTCCTTTATGTTTTCACTTAAGCATCAGCTTAAGTTTAGAGAAGAATTGTTGGTTGCATTTAAAAATATTCATATTGCTGTGCAATGTGGTAGCATAACTTTATATGTAACATGACTTTATATGTAACTGAGACAAATAATGGTTGATTCTGAACATTTAGGCATTATTTAGGCTGTCATGGGCTCATTTAACCTTTACAACAAGCCAACAAGGAAGGTACTACTAACCCATTTCACAGATGCAGAACAAAGAAAGTAAGTCAACTCCAAAGTCGCACAGCTAGTAGATGGTAAAGCTGGGATTTGAACACAGATATTCAGAGCAGAGGCTTTCAACTGCCACGCTCTACTGCCTTTCTAAATGTAAAATTCACAGGTCCACATAATAAAGATAAACCATAAACAGTAGATCTCTCTGTCTCCCAACACTGTTCATATTCCTGCCAAAAGGAAGCCATCAGTAAGAGTTGCCTTCCAGAAAAATGCAAGTATGCATATACAGGCATACATCTAGACTTATAAAGTGTGTGTGTCTGTGTATCTTTTAATAGAAATAGAAACATTTAGATGCAATACTGCACCTTCTTATTTCAATTAACATATCTTTGAAGATTTTTCTATATCAAAACATATAAATCTACTTCATCTGGCGGACTGCAAAGTAATTCATTGTAAAGTAGTAGTACAATTTAATTCACTAGCCCTCAACATTTATGTGATTTCTGGACATTTTCTTATATAAATAATGCTATCATAAACATTTTTATATTTGTCTTTCCTCACCTACACAAGTCTAAGTCTGGAGAAGAAGAACGATTGGCTGCATTTAACATCCGATATATATTGCCAAGTTGCTGTGCAAAGCAGTTACATGAATTAATCTATAACTGATTTATAAATAATGGTTGATTTTATGTAAATTTATATTTACTAAGTGACATCTGTATAAAATTCTAAAATATTGGTAGAGAGGAAGTTTTGCTTTCTAATGCTTAGAACAAGTCAAACTATCACATTTACCTCCTTCCTTATGTCCTTTAACAATATCCTCAGCAAGAAAGGCTATTTTAAAATTTTTATCTAAAGTTTCTGTAAAAGATAATATGTACTAGGTAAAAATTTCCTTTCAGAATTTAGAACTAGGAATAGTCTAGTGGTTTTTCTTTACTGAATAGCAATTATAATCCTCTCTCTCTTTTTGCTTTGGCTTCCAGGATGCTCGATATTACATTTGGTGCTAAATCATAACATTAATATTAACCAATAAAGAAACATCATTATAATCCATATTTATATGCATATATAGTATATGTACTATATATACCATATACATGTATATTCCTGTTTCTACTTTAATGATCTAATAGTATACATATTGTGAACACCTCAAATCTACTTTGGAAATAAGTGGTATATGAATAAATCAAATTTAAATGACCTTAGAATTAATAAAAGAGGTTAAGCAAAATGGCTAAGGTGAGAGGTAAGGAGGGAATATTCCCTTCCTTTCTGAAACGAGTAAGAGACAATTATTCTTACTGCTTTTCACAATCATTCTTAGAAGACAACCAATTAGGAAAATTTCCTCTCTTCTGGAAACTGGATGGCAGGAATTGGAATTTCAAGGTGGAAAGAGAACTTGGGAGTTCATCTAAGCAAACCCATCACTTTACAAATGAGGAAACTGAGGCCCAGAGAGGTGAGGTGACTTACCCGAGGCCACAGCTCTAGGAAATGACAGAGGCAGGACTAGAACGTGGGTAGCTTGAGGTCCAGGCCAACGTGCTCTCCCACTGTGTCACACCCAATGCAGAAGATTTGGGGTGGAAGGAGAGAGGAAGAGAAGGTGACCCCACAGCCCCTAGCAATGAAAACAGCAAAAAAGACTTTGAAGCACTCATAAATAATTAAGCAATTAGCTGCAGCAGCTTCTCCCCTCCCCTCCAGCATCCAGTCACCAAGGCAACTTGGGCAGGGTGCCTGATGGTTGCCTAGTAACAGTGTGGTCTGTTCCCCTGATATGCTCCCTAGGCATCAAAGGATTTGAAAGCTGGAAAGAACCTTAGACAGGGATCAGTATCCCAACACCTTCGTTTTCCAACTGAGAAAATGGAGGCCCAGAGAATCTGGGTAACCTGCCCAAGGTCACACAGCTACTCAGAGGCACAGCCAGGCTACATTCTCAGTTGCTTTTCATTACATCAGGGCTGCCTCGGGGAGGCTGAAGATGGAGGAGAGGGGGGAGAGCTCTCCACCGTTCCTACAAGAATGAGAAAGTCAGAGCGAACAAGCAGGCAAGAAAAAGACAGAGGCCTTGAGCTCTCACATGTAATTAGCAGGAGCTGGTAATCCCATCAGCCCAACTTTCATTATCACCATGGCAACATGGGTGAGGTGGGTGCTGGTTGCCTAGTAACAAGTGGTCTTCTCTCTTCCACTCATATCCAGCTCCCTGGGAGTCAAAGAAGCAGCAGAATGTTGGAGTTGGAAGGGAAAGCAGGGGTCCTAACTCAGTCTACTCCTTTGACCAACAAGGAATCTGAGGTTCAGAAACACTGCAAGTCACACAGCCACAGAGCTAGCTAGTGACATTCCTTCCATTGATAGCCTTTGTTACAGCACTGCAGAAAAGGAGCTTTCCCTTTGGTAAAGTCAGAACAAACCTGGAAAATGGTTTCCTTGAAACGAGATACTTCTGTCATGTATCTAAATGATGGCAAATGCCACTCACAAAATTTGGTACACATTAGATACACACAGGAGGTGCTGTGCTATGCGTAGTAATTACACACAGTCTCTCAAAAGTCTAGAAAACGTGAGTCAAAAGCTAATTCTCCTTTAATCTCACAAGTTTTCTATCCTCTCTATGCCTCAGTCTCCACATCCAAGGAGTGGGCATCCTGACTATCTCTGCCTCTTGAGTCATCATTAGGATTAAATGAGAAAATGTACATGTAAAATGCCCGTAAAGATGCAGTAAATATTAAACATTCATTTATTCTACATTCAATAAACATTTTTTGCATGTCTGCTGTGCTGTTCTAGGTTCCTGGGATTTTTTTAGGGAGCAAAACAAACAATACAGACAAAAGAAATTCTTGGGCCAAGGATGCTGTAATCCCAGCACTTTGGGAGGTAGAGGCGAGAGGATCATTTGAGGCCAGTAGACCAGCCTGGGCAACACAGAGAAATTATGCTCTACAAAAAATTAAAAAATTAGCTTGACCTGGTGGTACATGCCTGAAGTCCTAGCTATGCAGGAGGCCAAAGCAGAAGGATCGCTTAAGCCCAAGAGTTCAAGGCTGCAATGAGCTATGTTTGTACTACTGCACCTCAATCTGGATGATAGTGTAAGACTCTGTTGAGAGAGAGAGAAAAGGAAAGGAAAGGAAAGGAAAGGAAAGGAAAGGAA
>CAUYPK010138267.1:0-20158 GCA_963574355.1 Loris lydekkerianus
ACTGGGGTGCATCAAAAAAAGAAAAATATTGTGCTGTCGGCCCCCCCCCCCCCCCCCCCCAGAAATCCAAGTGTGTTAAATGGAAGGGATTATCCTTTTTTTGCCTCTTGAAATTAGGTCTTCCCTACTTTCTGATGGTAAGATGCCCTTTCGGTAAGCAGTGGTGGTGACAATATTGTAGTTTGGATATACCAATCTTACTTGGAAAATTAAGAGTGGGCAGCTCTAATACAGTTCTCTGATTTGGGGGGAAGATTTATAGCTCTCTGAAATCCAGAAGTCTGAGAATCATAACCTAGTAAATATGTAGTTTAGTTCTTTAATTTGTAATTTTTTTCTCTTTAATGGGGATGCCGGGGGAATGGAAGTGGTGAAACAGGAGACAGATGTTCATTAATTTTGCTAAATGTTAGCTCTTGTATTTGCTGAATGACAATTGCAGTAAACTTTCTGTTTTGCAAAAACCCGTATCTCACAGTGAACTTAGAGTAATGGCTTTAGAAGGATACAGCACTAAAGGACACAGCAGCTAGCGTATGTTGTGTGTGTAGGTACTCTGGTTATAACAAGCTTTGTCTTTGCATTTATCTTTTTCCTCTGTGGTGTGAAGGAGAAATAGCTAGGGAGAATGGGCTGGCTGTCAGGATCCTGGCTCGAGTTTCTGATCTGCCGTGTTGTCTGTTGTGTCTGATTATCTCATATGTGGTGGGAGATGTATGGTTTGTATAAACATACTGGTTTTTCAAACTTTTTACAGTTTTCTCAAGCCTTGTTGGTTGGCCCACCTGCAGACCTTTCTGGATGGGCTCTGATGAGCCTTCCTCATTGTTTGGTGTATTTTAGGTGAAGCAATGAAGACAATGTAGCACCTGTTCCCCAGTAAGTTGAATCTGGATAATTTCCTTGAAAGACGCTGATACTTAGTCATAGTGTCCTAGTGTTTTGCCCTGATAACATGAATGATAGATTGCCTTAATTCTCCGTTTAGCTTTGCCTGTGTAGACATAGTTTTATTTGAGGTTTTTCAGATCTCGTTTGATGGCCAAATTCAGTTCAAATTAAGTAAATAAATTATGGAGAGTCAGTTTCTCTTTTATGCTCAAAAGTTTCCATTCAACATTTCTTTGGAATTTTTTTCAGAAAAAAATCTAATTAAGTCTTTGTTTTTCTCTTATAAATCAATCTTGTTTTCCAGTGTGGGTCTTTTCCTCTTCCCATGTTCGTAGATTTTCCTTCTGTTTTCACATGTTTCCTTTTTATTCTTAAATTCCCTTTTTTTGAAGATTAGTGCTGTATTCTTCTAAAGCCTTTCTAGTCTATTAATACTACTGGAAATGTGTATTTTTTTTTTCTTTTCATAAAGTGTATCACTTAGCCATTTCCTTTAGTATCTTGGAATATTTCTTGGTGATATGTATGTCTGTATTTATGTTTTCTAAGAATTATTTCATCTTCTATGTCTGTGACTATTTTTCAAACTCCTACTTCTGCATATTTAGTGTTGTTAATCTAAAGTCAGTACTAGGAAATCACTTCCCCATTGAAGCAGATTAAAGTCATGGTTATTTTGTTTTTCTCTAAGAAAGATAGGTGTGGTTGATCTGGAGTCAGAATGCCTGGCATGTATTCTGAATCTAAAGTTGATTATTACTACTTTAGCTCTAGAATTATGCTGAGACCTGAAAAAGAAAGAAGAAAGGGGGGAAAAAATGAAGAGATAAAAAGAAAAAAGACATGATAGGCATTAGACTAAGGGACAGAAGTATTTATGATAGTGGTAATTGTGCTAAGACTTTAGGAGAGGATAGCAGAATAAAAGATGGTATTTATAATTCCTTTTTTTGGATGTTATTTTTGTTGGGTTTAGGTGTGGAGCTACAGGACAGTTAGTTCCTTAAAAAAAAGTCAGAATTAATTACATTAACGGAGAGGTCTGTGGAAATATCAATTCAGATGGAAACATTTAGTTTGGATTCCACTTTTTATGGAATGATGTGTGTAATGCCATTTGCATTTGCTGAGATTTTGTATTATTAATAGAATAGACAAATCAGCATTTTGCTGTATGTGTAAGGCTTTGCTTGTTTTTCCTGGTCTTGATTGCTGGTTGCACATAAAATTCAGAGAAGGAAAAAGAGCGTAGCGTGGAGAGGGGTGGTTCGGGTGACTCAGGGCTCCCTGCCCCTGTCTGCCTGGGGCTGGGGCCTCATTTAGAGACTGTCTGATGGAGCCCACCTTCCTGTAGTCCCTGGAGATCTGGGCAGCATAATCCCATAGGGTGTGCCTCCGGGGAGCTGCCCAAGGGGGACCCTCCCTTTGCGGTGTGGAGTTGCTGTACGGCCAGGGATCTCACTGGGCACAGATGGAAGATCCTGACCAGCACTTGGCAGTGGGACATCTAGAAACCATTTGCCACGTTCTGTTTCATAGTTTCCAGGGTGGGCTCTGTGGTGCTGGCTGCTTGTTCCCCCCTTTCCCCATTGATTCAGCTCACCCAGCTCAAGGGTTTCTCCTTGGCTCCCAGCTTTTTGGGGATGTTCTGTCAGACATGAGCCTCCTCGTGGGTGTGTCTGAGTGGTTTGGTGGTGCTCCCTAAAAATCCAAGGGGCTGGGGATGCTGTAGACTATGGCAGCCTGTGGACGTTTTTGGGATGTGTTTGTGTAGGACTTTGGACAAACTCCTTAAGCTCTTGATGCCTCACTTTCCTTATCTATAAAAGTGGAGATAGTAATAATACTTGTCTCATAGGACAGTACATGGAAAGAACTGGGCCCAGCGCCTGGCATCTGATAAGTTTTCAAAAAATATTAGCTATTGTTATTGTCTAAGTGCAGGGTGATGGGCCCCAGGATCTTGTGAGTTTTCTTTCATTCTGTGTGTGGATGACAGGGGGAGAGAGAGCAGTGAAGCAGTATAGCTACTCTGTGGACTTTGGGGATGTTTAAGCAGAGTGTCAATGTAAGGTCTTTGAAGAGAGCCAGGAATTTTGGGGGTGCTATTGTGCCAGAGAAAACAGGTTCCAGAGAAAGAAAACGGGCAAGACCCCTTGCAGAGCAGGAGGTGGCTGGGAGTTGTTTAGGGTGGCATTAAGCCAGGAGGACCACTTAGGGTTCCGCAGAGGGTGGCCTCTGGGGCCCAGGCTGGGCTGAGGAAGGGCAAAACTGTTGACTTGAAATCGGGGGTCAGCCCTGCTGTGAATTCTGAGCCGTAGGCCTGTCTCCTGTTTCCTTCTGTTGTACTCATTTGCCACCTGGAAGAAAAACTAGGGCCCCACTTCACGTATAAATCAGATGGTGATTTATTACACCTGCGCAGGTGGGCTGCCACCGCAAGGGCAAACGGCCCCGAAGAGAAAAGCAGGCTGCCTTTTATACCTTTTTTGTTGCTATGTGGCAAGCAAGCGAACAAACGCAGAAGCAGAACATAGCTGGTTAGTTTAGGGGTGGGGTTACAGTCGGGGAGGGGGCTGGTTGGCTCAGAGGGTTACATCGTGGCAGCTGGCACTGGGACAGCTCTTGGGAGACTCAGTAGCTTGGGAAATTCTGCTTGAGTAAGCTTTCCACCATTGCTAGGGGGTTGGGGTAAGTCCTACCATTGTTTTACCTGTGGCTAGGAGTTTTTTGGGAACTCAGGGAACTTCCTTGTTTGGAAGCCTGTTCTCAGAGTTGACCCAAGGGGGGCGGGGTTTGAGATGTGCAGGGACTCAGGTTGAGACAGGGGCCCTTAGGGATCTTTTTGGGGGGCTGTTGGCTTATTACACTTCAGAAATGAGGGCCAGGGCAGGCCTGGCCACCCTGGAGAATGTGTGAGCAAGGAACATGATAGTCCTCTCATGTATGTGTTGGTCACTCCAGGTGGACAGTCCCTCTAGGAGGTCAGATGAGGTAGAAAACATGTCATCACAAGAAACACAGGACTGCGGTGTGGCAGTGCCTCGTGGAGAGCAAAGCGTGGCCAGCCGCTGGCAGATGGAGCTAGAGATGGGTTCATTCAATCACTGGAGGCACACCTGTGCTATGACAGACCCAGCCACTGTAAAGTGCATTTAACTAAGATGGTATCATCTTTGCTATACAATTTTACACCTGATTTTTTTCCTTCCATTTTTACCTAGATTTACCACAAATTATATAGTTGTTTGCCAGTATGATTTTGACATCTTAATATCTCGTTGTCTAGAGGTGCCTTTTACTAGAGACAGGCTCTCATCTTGCTTGAGCTGAACTCCTGAGCTCAGGCCATCCACATGCCTCAGCCTCCCAGAGTGCTAGGAGCCACTATACCCTGCTCCTCTGTCTTTTTTTGACCCGCCATGTAGCAAGGTGCCTGCGAGGTCATCCATTTCAAACTTCATCATCTTCACAGCTTGGCAGTTCATCCTGCCTTTCAAAAACCCCAGAGACAGGAGATTTTATA
Source organism: Loris lydekkerianus (assembly GCA_963574355.1). Taxonomy (NCBI): domain Eukaryota; kingdom Metazoa; phylum Chordata; class Mammalia; order Primates; family Lorisidae; genus Loris; species Loris lydekkerianus. The sequence goes on from CAUYPK010138267.1 coordinate 4,418, forward strand.
AGCTTTAATGATTTTACCATGTATTTCCCTCAAAACTTGACAGCCATGATCTCATGAGTACCCACCTCTACCTCCCCCTGCTCCCTCTCCGATTTTTAATAAGTAAAAGGCAAAATTGACAGAAGCCCTAAGAGGTGAGCTGGTCGCCTGGGGCCACTTACTGGAAGTTCCCAGAATAGAACTGGGTTATCCTGACACCTGCTGACTTCAGGAAGTAACATTTTCCAATTTATGTAGCGACATTTCGCAAATTACTGTGGAAAAAAATGGGAAAATCCACTAGATAACCAGAGCCAAGTCCTATTTCCTGACTTTTCTACTGCCTTTATTGACAACCTGCAGGACACGCATCAGGAAAGAGCCAGAGCTGTGGTTTTCCTCTGCCCAAGGTGCTGTGCGCAGTGCACGCCCCATTGGGCCTTGGCGGATGCTGGCTGGAGCCAGAAAATGATTCAGTCTTAGATCAAAAGAGAAAACACACACCAAACAGTAAAAACAGAGTGCCTATTATTTCTAGGTTGCCAAAAATACTGAGATTGGAAAAATCGTTTTTTTAGCTTCCTAGCAATTTCATTTTATATGTTGGGTTTTCTGGTAAAGTTTTCTTTGGTGAACAAGTAATTGCTACTGTAGCTGTTTTACGTAGTAATTGCTACCGTACCAGGAGCACAACTCTGGGTGGATCTTGGCTTTCATAATGATATCAGTAATGAATTTTTTAGTAAGCAATGAAGAATCAGATAGAATGCTTGTTTCAGCCTTAGTGAAAAGTGACGTCTGTCTATTTTAGTTGTAACAGGAAGGTCAAAGAAGGGAGTCTTTTCTTTCTGTGGTTATTCTTAATTTTCAGCGTGTATTGGTAATGGGATAATTATACAGTGACCCAGAAACAACTCACTAGTTGCCGTGGCTAGGAGCATTACTGCATAAGAACAGGTATTACAAGTAGACATAGAGTAACTGGTGTATTTCAAGCTGCAGCTTGCCCCTGAGCCTCCCAATCAAGATGGAAGAGAGGGGCCTGGTGCAGTGGCTCACGCCTGTAATCCCAGCACTTTGGGAGGCTGAGGTGGGAGGATTGCTTGAACTCAGGAGTTCAAGGCCAGCCTGAGCAATAGCAAGACCCCATCTCTACTAAAAATAGAAAAATTAGGGATGGCGCCTATGGCTCAAAGGAGTAGGGTGCTGGTCCCATACACTGGGGGTGGCGGGTTCAAACTCGGCCCCGTTCAAAAACTGCAAAAAAAAAAAAATTAGGAGGAAGGTAGATTGAGCCCATACAGGTACCTGTGGGGGACAGGCAGAGGAGGTCTTTGCTGCCTGCAGCAACACGGGGCCTCACTTCTGGTAATTTCCCCGCCTGTGCATGCTTGTGTGTTTCCATTAATTTAATTTAAATTACTTGTTTAGTTCCCTGTGGGCCACATGGGTCAGGTGAATGCAGTTCTTGGAACAACACTCCACATCCCGTGATAGGGGTCACCCCTTCATGTGTTGTCCCCCACTTTCTGTCCTGCTTGTTTTTTCCTCTTAACTTTTTCCAGCCTTCTGACTGACTTTGCTTCACTTTCTTTGCTGTGCAGAGTAATGAAAACACTCACCCGGCCCCTCTCACTGTCTCTCAGACAGAAGATAGTAGGCAGTATAGTCAATCATAAAAAACCCTATTACTAGACGATCCTGCTTTTTGGAGATTTGTCAGCATTTGAATGGGACCAAGCCGATGCTGACCTTTGCATTCTCAGCAAAGTTGTGAGACCACTAACTGCCTGAGGGAAGGCCAGCCCCTCTCCAAGAGAGCAGAGCCTCCCTAGGCACTGCCCACAGCCCTGCCTGTATTTCTGATGAACTTGAAGGGGATCAAAGTGCTTTAGAACCTCTAGAGCTTTCACTAAATCAGATTAGCCTCTACCCCAAATCCTTGGAGTTAATTGCATGGCTTTTACCTTGTCCTCCCTGAAAACCATGTGCCAGAGCCTGAGAATGAGTGTGTAGGTTGCTGATTTTGCGGATGAAGAAACTGAGGCTGGATAGCTGCCTGGACTGTGAACCTCCACACACACCTCCCAAGCACAGAGCTACAGTTAGAATCTGCAGGCTGAGGGTTACATCTTGGGGGCTTTTCTGATGTGGAGCTTTAGTGCAAACATGGGATTAGTATTTTTAAAAAAATGCTTATATTGTTTTTTTGAAATAGGAAATTAGCCTCATTTTCTGATTTTTAAAAAATGGTATGCTGGGCGGTGCCTGTGGCCCCATATGCCGGAGGTGGCGGGTTCAAACCCAGGCCCGGCCAAAAACTGCAAAAAAAAAAAAAAAAAAAAAAAGGCATGCTTTCTCCACCTTGTTCTTATTACCTTATTATTACAGTTGAGAAAGGAAGAAAAAAATTAAAACTATAAACAAAATGCTGAAGGCAGTTTTGTGGGGAAGTTAGTGGAACGTACGTCTCGCTTCTGCCCCTCGGGCCATAACCCCTGGCTTTTGAGGACACAGGAGGGGGCAGGGCACATGCGTGGGCCTGGGTGAGTTGGAGGTTGTGCTCACTCAGTGTGTAGCTGTGATTGGATGGGGTGGGGGGACAGGGACCAATTCTCAGACTCCTGCAAGAGAATCAGTTAGTCATGGACACTACCAAGAGGTATAAGTGATCCCCCACTTCCCCAAGGAGTAGTTTAAGAAATATACTAATAGGGGGCGCACATAGCTCAGTGGTTAGGGTGCCAGCCACATGTGCTGAGGCTGGTGGGTTTGAATCCGGCCCAGGCCTGCTGAACAACAACAGCAACAAAAACAGCTGGGCATTGTGGCAGGCGCCTATAGTCCAAGTTATTAGGGAGGCTGAGGCAAGAGAATCGCTTGTGCCCAAGAATTTGAGGTTGCTGTGAGCTGTGACACCAAGAGTTTGAGATTGCTATGAGCTGTGATGCCCTCTACAGAGGGCGACATAATGAGATTCTGTCTCAATTTAAAAAAAAAAAGAAAGAAATACGCTAATACAGAAATCTAGGGTGACCCCTCCGGGTGCTGGTCTGACTAGTGAGGAGCATGCTCTCTTGCTTCAGGGTTGTGGACAGGGACATTTGGGCATCACTTGCTTTCTTGAGCTTCTTTGTTCTTGCCCCCATGAGACAGTCTAACGCTTTTCCTTCTTTCCTATTTCCCTAAAGGGGCTACCTGGGAAAGCTAGAAGTGATGGCCATCATCCTACTCTTCTGTGTTCCATTTTAAGATTAACGGCTTCCTCACCTGCATGGAAGGTTTGAGGATGTTCATGGCAGACTCCGATGGCCCCAGCTGGTTCCTCTCTGATGTTACAATGCCTAGGTTTGGCGATTTTCTAGGAAGACTCAGGACTCGGCAGTCATATTCGTGGCCGAGGTGCATTGCAGTGAAAGGGCGCTGAGCAAAGTCCGCAAAAGGGAAAAGGCTCACTCCTGGGCTGGAGGTCAGGCGAGCTGCCATGGGTCTCATCCCACTGGGGTCACACAGGACATGCTTAATTCCTCCAGCAATGAGTTGTAACAGTGTATGTGAAATTGTATCTCTCAAGGAGATCCTTAGGAACCTAGCAGCTGGAGTTTTTATTGAATTCTGCTCACAGAAGTACCTTCTTGCCTGGCATGTTCCAAAATTCCAGACTCTTTAAAGGAAAGTCGGTGTTCAGCACAGGCCATGTTGTTTGTGCAAACAGCTGAGGCATCGTGTTGTAGTCTGGGCCCGTCCTGGAGAATGACAAGTCTCGGAGTCCCAGGGTTTTGAGGTGAGAAGCATAAGAGGCAATTTGTTTATCCCAGGCAACGTGGGACATGGAGAATGTGGCTAGGGAGACCACCCAGAAAGAGGGGTGACGAGGACAGGCTTTGTTTCATCAACAGGCCAGGTGAGATTTCTGTGGGGCAGGAGTTAGTTTGTTTCTCTCTCTTTCTCTCTCTCTGTTTCTTTCTTTCTTGACAGAGTCTCATTCAGGAGACTGAGTGCTGGGGCATCATAGCTCACAGCGACCTCAAACTCTTGGGCTCAAACGATCCTCCTGCCTCAGCCTCCCAAATAGCTGAGACCACAGGTGCCTGCCAGGATGCCTGGTGAATTTTTCTATTTTGAGTAGAGATGAGGGTCTCTCTCTTGCTCAGGCTGGTCTTGAACTCCCAAGCTACAAGTGATCCCCTTGCTTCGGCCTCCCAGAGTTTGGGATTACCTCGTGAGCCGCAGCGCCTGGCTGGGGTGGGCTGACAGCATTTCTCTGAAGGTAGACTTTGCAGGCATGGTCCGGTTTTCCCCTTAGCTTGGGCAGAGTGAGAAACATGTATGGTCGTCTCCTTAGGGGCAGCCAGTGCCTGTGATCTCAGAAATTTTCCTTTAGCCTTCAAGGTCTGACCCAGATTGGGGCCATTCATCTTAGGGTGCTGTTAGGATTTCCAAAGACCTGGAGTAATGCTGAGTCTTTTTGTAGGTGCCCATAGGTAAGTGCTGTCTTGCGTGGTTTTCCATTGCTTTCTTACCTTGAGTGATTAGCCCTAAAATTTTTCTCTTCCAAACACTAAAAACAAATAAACAAACCCCCCCAAACCTGAGTCTGTTGAAATATTTCTTCAACTGTGACTGGCCAAAGGATGATAGTAGTTGGAGATAGCAAATGTGGGGTTCACAGTCAGATACCCCCCTAACTCTGGACTTGCATTGCTCAGCCTTTTTGAATCTCCTCTGCAAATGGGAGCTCTCAGGGCTTGAGGTTTCCTGATCATGTGTGTGAATGGTCTGCCACAGACCTGGTCACTGCTCTCGTGATTGGAGACCAGGAGCATGGCTGGGCGGAGTCAGAACTGTGACTAGGTCAGGTTCCTGGGTTAGGTGGTGTGGCTGTTCTTGGAGCTAACTGTGAGCTCTCATCACTGGCCTAGAATTAGCTGGTGGCTTTAGGGATAATAGCATCCAGCAGGTGTCTGCTTGAAGATTCCGGTGATCTAAATGAGAAAATCTCTATCCATAATTATGAAGTAAAAGGGCCCTTGTGCTGCTCTCAGAGCTTCTAAATGCACTCTGAGCGGGGTGTAGCTGTGCACTCTCCCTGCGTCCAGCAGCGCTCCGCAGGATTGGGGTGGGCACAGACACTGTAATGGCTTTCAGCCTGTGCTGGGTACTCTGTGATTTCAAAGACTGGGGATGGTCAGTCCAGGAAAGGTTGGCCTGGGTCACAACCACAAGTTTTATGAGGAAAGGTTGTCTTGTTGCAGCTTGGGAGGAATTGGGAGGGCAGAAACCAGGAGGCAGATTGCAGCCCCGTTGAGGCTGATGGGACCTCCCTTGGTTTTCCACACTCCATGCTGACCTCCCTGGAGGTCTGTTGCTTTCACAGTTTTCTCACCTCACCTGCTCAGCATTTTGGGGGGAATCCTTATTTCCAGGGACTGCACAGCTGTGATTGTTCTAGAAGGGGCCCCCAAATATTCCTATGTTTATGCAACAGGCTGGAGTTTCCGTTCCCTCCAGGCAGTGTGGGTGCCCTCCTGTGACCCAGCTTGCCTGGCTATGCCCAAGCAGGCTGTGTGCTGGAGCCCTGGGGCCAGAGGCAGGCTGCCCTGGGCCTCGTGGCTTTGAGTGTGGCTCAGTGGATATTTCTAGGCCCCTATCAGCAGCTTTCTACCCTCCTACCCTACAGGGCCTTCTGGGATTTCAACAGGACCAGCACCTTTCTTGTTTGCATTTATTAACAGATGATGAAGGATATAGGTCACCTGTGGTGGCGACGTTGTCAGATGTGTCGGGGAATGCCAGAGTTTATAACTCCCTGGTGAGCTCCTAGAATGCGGGCCCAGACCCTTTGCATTCTCCCTGTATTCCTGGTACCTCCTGGCTCATCACAGGCTCCTGGAACTGTGTGTGAAATGAATGAGTCCCTGTGTGCCTGTCCCTTTACAGAGAACAGGCAGGGGGCCTCTGATGCAGGAGCTCCCTAGGTCCCCCTCCTTGGCTATAGATGAGGGAGTGAGGTGGTGGAACATAGTTGGGATGTTGCAGTCTCTCAGGCCCTCGACCCCCCCCCCCCCCCGCTGTGATGTGATTGCTGGCAGGTGCACACCCGAGGGGTCTGACCCCCTGCACCACCTTGTGCAGGAAGCAGGCTTGCAGGGACAGAGACTGGGAGTGCTGTTGGCTGCCCAGGACCCTCCCTCATTTGTCCCTCAGGACCTTTCTTCCTTGGCCTGAAAGCCCCACTGGTCGCTTGCTTGGTCTTCCCTTGGGTACGGGTGTAGTGCGTGCCTGGGATTTTCTTCCTAATTCCCTAGGCCCTTCCTAATTCCAAGGGCCAACCTTGCAAGCAGGCCTTTCAGAGAGCTGTGGTCAGGCCTGCTGCCGTGTCAACTCTTGTCTGTGCACCCTCTCACCAACCTCTCTGCGCAACCTCTCAACTCCGACTTGTCAGCAGTTGGGGTGGCTGGAATCATCAGTCCTTCACTCTGACTGTGGGTCCTCATCCTTTTCGTCTTTGACTGTTGACTCACCTGCCTTGGAGAAGAACCACAGGCTAAGCCGCGTTTCTCGTTCTTTTCCCACCTCTGGAACTCGCTGCCTCTGACCTGATGGAATTTTGCACGTGCTGTTGCCCTTGCTGAGTTGGCAAAGGAAGAGGCACATTTCCTCAGGACATACATCCAGTTCCTTTCATAAGAAGCTTTTGAGAAAACGCTGATCTTGAAGCATAAGGTATTCTATCAGTTGAGGCCCCTGGACAAGCCTTTCTTGAGTTTACACTCTCGTCCTTACTTTGGCCATTTTTATCTTTGTTTCAATGGTTTGGGAGTTAACCATTTTAATAAAACTTGACCGCTATTGCTGACTTCTCCTTCCTTAGGAGTGGTGGTTGTATGTTTTTGATGTCATGCTGGGAGTGACTCATCTTGAGACTTAGAATTCTCACCATGGCCTCTCAAGTTTGAGGCATTGCAGTAGAGATGGGATATATTTGTGCTCCATGGAGGAGCCTTTATCTTTCCTTCCTGCTTTGCTCCATCCTACTGCACAGCTAATCAGCTGGATTTTAGTGAAACAACCACAACAAAGAAGGCAACTTGCCTTTGGAGGCTAGATGCAAACTGTGCACTTGGACAGCACTAGGTTACTTTAATTAGAAAGTACCTCGGTTTGGTTTGAGTTTTCCCAAGACCTCAGCCTTGTGGTGCAGGTGCTTTGTCATCACCTTCTCCTAGTTATTAAAATAGTCTTACACTGCTCACGTGTGGGAGACTGTTGCCAGGGTAGGGCAGATGCCGGGCACTGTCGTCTGCTTCTAGCAGGAGCTGTTATCCCAAGACCCAGTGTCTGGGCTGTTTCAGGCCTTTGCTTTGTAAACCACAGGTTAAAATTATTTTTCTTTTCCACAGCTTGTCCCTGACATCTTTCTTGGCAGGTGCTTTCTTTGGGTAGAAATTTGGTTGTGATTTCATATTTGTTGAAAGCTCTGGAGTCTATGGGTGCATTTATTAACTGGAGGCCAGAAGGCGAGCGCCACGTGTTTCCAGAGTGATTCTGTGCAGCCCCTTTATGCTTGCAGGGAGCTTTGTCACCATGTAGTTGAGGCCACAACTGACACAGTGTGTGTTTTGTTTCCCTTCATCTCAGGGGTTGGCTGTGAGATTGTGATAACGACGTGGGGTTTTGCTCTAATGTCTCTTGCTTGCTGTACTTAGCGTTCTTGGTGTGAACCCCTGTGGTAGGGACCAAGATGCACTGCTGTGCTTCTGTGTGGTTTCCACTTGAACCTGGAGTCCTGAGAGGGACGAGGATGTGCCTGTTTCTTCTGCTGTGTCTTTGATAGTCTGATGAGATTTTGTTTTTCTAAACAGAGTTGGAAAGAATTTAGTGACCTGACTTGTCTCTTTAAGTCTGAGAAAGGCAGACGTGAGGCTCTTGGCCTGGGAATTAGTCCTCCCAACTCCTCATAAAAATCACATTTTCCAGGAGTTGAACTTGCAGTAAGCTATGACGATACCACTTCACTGTGGCCTGGCTAACAAAGGGAGACCCTGTCTCAAAAAAAAAAAAAAGAAAAGTCACATTTTAATTATACAAAAATTATGAAACAGTCGGTCTATCTCCTGCTGTGCCTAATAGATGTTAGTATTTTTCTTTTTTGATATCTACTTTGTTGCTAAATTCGGTGTGACAAAAGCCAAACTCCTTTTTTCCTTTGGCCTAAATTTTTCTTTATATATTCTATTCTGTACTCAAAGATGGCAGCTAAAACCCCGGAACAAACTGAGAAGCCCTCAATAACAGTTTTGGCCCAATCTCCAGGACATAGAATAGATTGGAAATTTAGTATAAAATAAATTTTCTTGCACAAAAATGTGAAAAAAAGGAAGTTTTCAATTTATTTTTAAAGCCATGAAAGAGAATCTCTTTGGCATAAGATGCAGCAGTAATAATTCTTCAAATCTTATTAAAGAATTAAAACGGACCAAAACCTAATAAAATTTAACCTCTAAGTTCAAAGAGTTAAGAGTATTTATTAGTAATTTGCTTTCTTTAAACTTTGGTTTCCCTGAAACATTTTACAAAAAAGAACATTTTTTTCTTTCTTAATTTCTTTTTTTTGGAAAGACTCACAAAGCGCTTCTGTTAGCTCTCGTTAGTTGTTACCCAAGACCTTGGAAATTCATCTCTGTCAGTAGTTTTCCTGTGTCTGAAATCTTTCTCCTGATACTGCTGTTTAGATTCTGAAAGGTTTGTGGGGCAGCTTTTTGGTTTGGTTTGTCTTCTTTCCAAAAAGGAAAGAAGGAATAGCTTAAAAATGAACTTTTAAGCATTGTGGAACATTTTGGGGAAAGTGAAAACCCTACTTCCTGTCATTTGTAAGGAGCAGCTTGTTGGATGAAAATGTATCTGGAAATGTCTGAAATTTCGAGGTGAGAAGAGACAGCAGTGTGACTGCAAATTCCAGGTAGGAGTCTGGTATTGCTTTGCTTCCTTCCTGTCTTGTCTTTGCTTTCCATTTCTTTTACTTTTTCACATCTCTTCTCTCCCTATTTCTTTCCTTTCTAACGTTGCCTCCGTGTTGAGCCACTTTTTTTTATTCCCTGTACGTGTGAGTTCACAGTAGCGGAGCAAACAGGGACCCCTCTCAGCAATGTCTATCCTTGGCCGGGCGCGGTGCTCACGCCTGTAATCCCAGCACTCTGGGAGGCTGAGGCTGGTGGATCGCCTGAGCTCAGGAGTTCGAGATCAGCCTGAGCAAGAGCAGACCCCATCTCTACTAAAATTAGAAAAACTAACCAGGCGTTGTGGCAGGTGCCTGTAGTCCCAGTTACTAGAGTGGCTGAGGTAGGAGGATCACTTGAGCTCAAGAGTTTGAGATTGCTATGAGCTGTGATGCCATGGCACTGTATCCAGGGGGACACAGTGAGACTCTGTCTCTCACACACATACCACACACACAAATCTGTTTTCCTAAGAACTCTAGAAGACAGAGTCTGGGAAATGAAGTTTGAGTAGTGGAACGGCAGCCTGAGGAGGAAGGATGCTATGGGCAGAAGGCCTTCTCAGGGATCTTCTGTTGATAAAACGTAGTCAGTATTCATGGAGCAGATATGATGGGTGCCCACTTTGTGCCAGGTTCTGTGGTCACATATACAGTTGGATAACTTATGTTGTTCCCATTCTGAGTATTCCCATGATGGCAGGGAAGGGGCAGAAACAAGCTTGGAGGTCAGTAGCTGCAACACGACATCCTGAATTGGCTCCGTGGGGCAGGAAACCTGTGTTGTGCTGATGTTGCCCATTTTAGACTGGAAACTTTCCCTGGGCCTTTTCTTTTACTCGCTTTGCCTTTGGCCATTATAGTGCTTCTGCACTGTCTGCAGGAATAAAGGGAAACATTCCCAGTGCTTTTAATGCAAAAGCCATAAACCATGCCTTGACAACTGCGGAGAATTACGTTACCGATTTATTTTTATTGTTGGCATAACTTTTAATTGTCTTCCTTATCTTCGTGCCTGACTGTTACTTGCTGGGATGAAGTTAACAATGTTTGGAGAGTCGGTTCAGAGGGGAAGGGATGATGTGATCACGATAGCCAATACAGACGAGTTGTTGGCATTTCGTGAATGTCAAATACTAATTTTAACGGTAATAAATTTTGAAAAGGAATGAGATGTTCCCAGCTAGTGAAAGAAGATATTCTGTGTGAGAGGCTCTTGTTATTGGGGACATCACTCTTCGTTTCTGTTGCAGATAGAAATGCGGCCTGTTTGCCTCGAGCATTACTGAAGCATTTAACCTCTTAGTGTTTGGGGAAGCTCAAACATCTGAAGTGGGGCTGGAGTCACGACTGCATCCTTTTTCTTTTTGTAATGTGAGCCTTTGCAGCAACCCTTATGCCAAGTAATTCCCAAACCCTTAGTCCTTCCTTCCATGCGCTCAAAGGCTTAGTTTGACTTTAACTTGGACTTCCTTTGAGAGTTCTGTGATCTCGTGTGAGATTATGTGAGACACTCACAACTTATTCCTGTCGGGAATAATTGGACTAACTGTAGGGAGGGGTTTTTGGAGGAGGACCAAGGACTATTCCAACTGGCAGTTTCTCCAGTTTACCAAGATACCGCACCTTTTCTAGGATCAGTTGTTTGGATATAATTTCTTTGATCAGAGTCTCATTTTAGTTTCTAAAGGTACCACTTAAAAGAAGTAATAAAATTATAAAGATTAATTCAAAGTAATTGTCAATACTGGAATAGTCAGCAAAGATACTGGAAGATTGACTGCATTCCTTTTTATTTCTTTCTTTTTTTTTTTTGTAGAGACAGTCTCACTATCACCGTTGGTAGAGTGCTGTGGCGTTATAGCTCACAGCAACCTCCAACTCCTGGGCTTAGGCTATTCTTTTGCCTCAGCCTCTCGAGTAGCTGGGACCACAGGCACCCGCCACAACACCTGGCTATTTTTTTGTTGCAGTTTGGCCGGGGGCCAGGTTTGAACCCACCACCCTCGGAATATGGGGCCGGCGCCCCACAGGTGCCGCCTTCCTTTTTATTTCTTATGTAACTTTTCCTGCAGAAGCTCACCCTGAGCCCTTAAAGGGAATAATGGCCAGTTTTTCACCACATCATGGTGTGAGGCCGATGGACAGCCTGTGGTCTCTGCTGTCCACTGGGCGGCCTCCAGAAAGTTCTCCAGAGGAGAAAGTACAGAGCAGCCTTCTTATCCAGGTTTATTCGGAGAAGAGAGTCAAAGCAGCAATCAAACGATTTGAATTTTTATTGAGAAAAAGAGTGAAAGTTTTTTTTTTTTTTTGGACCTAAGACATTTTGTTTTGACCTATGGGCCAGATTTTATTTTTCCCTTTTATTTATTTATTTATTTTTTAAATTTTTCTTATTTTAAAAGATGGGAATGAGAAGGAATTATTCCTGGACAATTTCTCCCTGTGAAAAACACTGGATTTGACTGTCTAGAAGTAGAGTTTGGCCATAATTAGGACATATGGCCTGCTTGTCTAAAATGCTGAGTGTCGCTTCAGTGTCTATGGTCTTGGCAAGTTCCTTACACGCTCCATGCCCTGGTTACGCCCATCTGTGCATTGGAGACAGTAATCTCATTGGGTGTTGTGATTCTCTGAGATTGTTGCTGGTATGTGGTAACCAGTTCATGGTTCCTATTATATGGTTATACACTAATTCTATTATGTCATTATTATATTATGGAAGAGTCTAGTTTCCTGGTTGCACTGATGATACCTTTGAAATTTAGAACAAATGTCCATCCAAGCCAATGTTAAATGAATAATTTGGCTATTACGATCAGAGAAGGCAGTCAACCTAGCAATTTATTCTTTTTCATCAAAGTGCAGTTTACCACGCTCACTTGAGCACGCACCATCCCCACTCTACCCCCCACCCCCTCAGCAAAGCTGAGTGGGCAGAGCTCAAGTGGTGGCCTGAAGGGCTCCAGGCATCCTGTGTAGCTGTTCTGGTGTTGAGAGGACAGAATGTTAGGAACAGCCCTGGAAGGAGTAGCACCTGCCACTAGCCAGCTTCCCACTAATCAGCTGGGGGACCTGGGTCAGGCCAGCTATTATGGACTTATTTACTATATTTTGATGTGTGTAATGTATACTTTTTTGCACAAATTTTTGAGAGAAAAATAAGAATGCACATTATACATGGGTAGTAGTAATTCTGTACGTGTATAAATGTTTTTAATTTTTTTATTTATGTCTACAAATTACAGGTGTAACTTTAGAAAGCGATAACAACATTTGTATGCAAAATAATGTCGGGGAATATGGTAATCGGTTTACTTACCATGAACTTGCAACAAAGAGCAACATATTTTTGTTTGTACACTTTAGGTGGGAGATAATAATTTAGCTGATCTAGCAAAATAAGGTAATTTGCTCCATTTTTAAAAAATGCTAAGGAATTTGCTAGGAGAGTGGATCTCAAGTGTTCTCACCTCACTCAAAAAGTAAGTCAGCTAAAGGGATATGCTAATTTTGTCATCCTCTGTGTAATCGTGTGTCTGTCAAAATGCGTGTTGTACACCCCCTAAATATATATAAATTTTATTTGTTCAATCATACCTCAACAAAGCTGAGAAAAAAAAAAGTTACACGTATGTTAACAAAAGTGAATCAGAGACATCTTGACATTCTGTACCTGATAGCAATAGTACGGATCTCTGCCCCTTCACCCAAGGAAGGGAGGGAGGAGAAGGAAGTTTCCTTATGCAACCAAAATAGCATTATTGCAACCGAAGAATGTATAATAATTTCTTAATGTTCTCTGATATCTAGTTCATTTCAGATGTCCCCAGTTGGTGGTTGGCTATATACTGACTTACAGTCCCACAGATGCTTCATCTGAGGAAGCAGAGGGAAGAAATAACTAAATAATTTCTCAGTTTTGTTATGCATGAAAATTCTGTTTCATACCTTTAGGAAGTGCTGCTCTGATTTTATTTCTTCTTCTTAAAGAAGGGGTATCCACGCTTTAGAGACATGGTGACTCAGTCGCGAGATGGGATGGAAATTTGGCAACTCTTTGGTGAATGGAATCCATAGGGATGGGTGGTGGGGTCTCAAACTGGGCTTGACTTGTACGCTGGGCAGACGTGGCTGGCGCTGGTTGGGGGAGTTGAACATAGCTAGAGAGGGGGGCAGTGTGTTAGTTTGAGGCCAAACAGACGTGGGGCTTGCATTTTGTAGTCTCTCTGAATGCCTATCATGCTGTTTAGAGTTCTACCAAGGACTTTGACAGCCCTTTAGATTTAGTTTTGTTTTGTCGTCTGAGACTCTGGTGTTTCCTTCAAGGATACTAAATGCTGGGTCTGTCACATTACCTGTGTAAAGAAACTCCCATTGTTCCTGAATAAAAGAAGGATGAAAAAGTCATGTTTTGACTGCCTGGCAGATCTCAGGTGCTGCCAGCCCCAGGGTCACTGGCCCATCAGCACATTCTCTGCATGGTGTGGGGTCCCTGCGGAGAACTGGCTCTGTGGCCTTCCCATCTGACCCTGCCCAAGCAGCCTGTGGTGTGCAGCTCCGTGCTATGAGAATACTTTCCCACTTGAGCTCTGATCCAGTTGAAAAGCAGGGCTGAGGAGCCAGGCAGATAGAGATGGACATATTAACTTTATTCCCGATGAAAGCTCTGATCCAGTTGAGAAGCAGGGCTGAGGAGCCAGGCAGATAGAGATGGAAATATTAACTTTATTCCCGATGAAAGCCCCACACCATGCAGTGTGGCAGTAGAGAAAACGGGGGGCTTCCTGACCCTGAAGCTCAGAATGGATGCACTTGCCTGTTGGTTGTAGGCCTCCCAGCTCACTCTGGCTCCTCTCCAGGCACTGAGTGGAGAAGTGGTCTGTGGGCTTCCAGCAAGTTCTAAGAAGGGAGGGAGAAGGGGCTGGGTTTGTCCCCCTCCAGCCCCTCCTGGCCAGCCAGTAAGGGAAGAGGAGGAAGAGGAAGGAGAGGGCCCGGTGAGATTCAGCCATAGGGTGGGAATATGAGTAATGTGGGGTGACTGTTCCTGGCATCTGCAGGGTCCCAGACTCCTGGTGTACCTGTGGGTTTCCTTGCCGGGGGCAGTTCCTTCCCTCTGCCTTAGCTTCATAGACTTAATTGAGTCTGAGTTCTGGTCATAGCAGTGTTCAGTAAATATTGTCGGTCACGTGATGGGCATTCCTTGAGCTGGTAAATCCTTTAAAAAAATGTGTCTTCACAGTCTTTCCCAAACTCTGAATATTTGCTAATCGAACCAAGTAGCTGATGGACCTTCAACTCTTGGGTTCTGGGAAGCAGAGCAACATGGACATTGGGGACTCGAGACAGAGCTTGTTTTGGGAGGTGCCTCCTTTCCCAAGTGGCCAGTAGTCCCTTCAGCAGGGGAGAGGGCTGTGATGGACCTCCCCAGGTCCAGGGAAGAAACCGGTGTGAGAAGGGTGGACAGAGAGGCTTGAGGCTGGTTGAGCAGTGGGTCAGGTGAGTGGTGTTTGTTGCTCTCTTCCTAAAAAGAAAAAACATACCTTGTTTTAAGGTTTCTGAGAGAAGAGTATAGAGCTGACCTATGACCTTTTTCAGATTAATGCAACAGAAGATTGTGTTTTATTTTTTGGGTCATTTAAAAAAATGTGATAATATATCTAACATAAAATTTACCATTTTAACCATTTTAAGGGTACAGTTCAGTGGCATTAAGCACATTTACTTTGTTTCACAACCATCACCACCCCATCCTCCTCTAGAACCTTTTACTTTCTCAAATGGAAACTCTGCCTGTGAGACATGAACTCCTTTCCTCCACACTAACTCCTTAGCCCTCCACACTATCTCCTTAGTCCTCCACACTGACTCCTCAGTCCTCCACCCTATCTCCTTAGTCCTCCACACAGACTCCTTAGTCTTCCACAGTGACTCCTCGGTCCTCGACACTGTCTCCTCAGTCCTCCACACTGACTTCAGCCCTCCCCACTGACTCCTCAGTCCTGCACAGTCTCCTCAGTCCTCCACACTGTCTCAGTCCTCCACACTGACTTCTTAGTCCTCCACACTGATCCTCAGTCCTCCACGCTGACTCCTCAGTCCTCCACCCTGATCCTCAATCCTCCACACTGACTCCCTAGTTCTCCACACTGTCTCCTCACTCCTCCACACTGACTCTGCAGTCCTCCACCTTGATCCTCAATCCTCCATACTGACTCCCCAGTCCTCCGCACTATCTCCTTAGTCCTCCACACTGTCTCCTCAGCCCTCCACACTTTCTCCTCAGCCCTCCACACTGACTCTTCAGCCCTCCACACTGACTCCGAAGTCCTCCACACTGTCTCCGCAGTCCTCCACAGTCTCCGCAGTCCTCCACACTGACTCCTCAGTCCTCCACACTGACTCCTCAGCCCCCCGCGCTGTCTCCTCGGGCGGCGGGGGGGGGGGGGGGGGGGGCCGGGGGGGGGGGGGGGGGGGGGGGCGGGGGGGGGGGGGGGTGGGGGGGGGGGGGGGGGGGGTGGGGGGGGGGGGGGGGGGGGGGGGGGGGGGGGGGGGGGGGGGGGGGTTGGGGGGGTGGGGGGGGGTGGGGGGGGGGGGGGGGGGGTGGGGGGGGGGGGGGGGGGGGGGGTGGGGGGTGGGGGGGGGTGGGGGTGGTGGTGGGGGGGGGGGGGGGGGGTGGGGGGGGGGGGGGGGGGGGGGGGGGGGGGGTTTGGAGTGTGTGTGGGGTGTGGGTATGTGGTGGGTGTGGGGCGTGTGTGTGAGGG